>BQNB010031187.1:6195-54214 GCA_026074375.1 Tanacetum coccineum
GTTTACGGTTTATGTTGCATAAATGTCGTTAATTGAAATTACAAAGTTCAATTTAGTATTTTCGATAATTATCCTTTTAAAATTAACTACCCAAGTTTATAATATAAAACAATTAATTTTACGAAAAGGCTAAGATTCTCATTGAGGTTACACCATCACATCAGTTGATCTGCTAGCAATGATAGATTTAATAGGTAGGTGACGTTCACCAATTGCAAAAACGTGTGCAATTCTTAGACCAAATGGGACTCATGACATTTGTAACCGAAGAAACAATGTAAAGCTGGCATGTTTAGTCCCATCCTTGCCTCGAGCCACGGTCTCACCTGCTTAACTCAATTAAGTCATCCAATACGAGAACATGTGAGAATATGTCTAGGTCTCACGCATAGAGAATAATCACCTTGGGTTACACTTCACCTACGTCTCACGTAGAGTGAAGAGCAAATGCAAGTGTTCTCAACCAATTGGACGTCATAACTTAAATTTGACGGGTATTATTTTTTATAAATGATCAAAAAGGTGTGTACGAGAAAGCATGCATACATCCTTTATAGCACAAGTTAAAAAAAAACTATTTTTAACTTAAGTCTAATACTTATTTTATATCATTTATGTGTGACAAGTTGTTCATTTTCATGATTAATATATAATCTAAGTGGATTAAATATTAGTTTTAACAACACATAAATTAAATAACAATCATAACATTTATTTAGTGTTATTTATATAAAAACAAGTGTTTAGTTTCAAATCATATTTAAACTTTAAACTAAATCAATGATTTAGTTTTTTTTAAATTGTTTTGTGTTTTATTTTTGTTTTATAAAATCATTTGCAAGTTTATATACATTCCAAACATATATAAAAGCAAGCAAGCAAACAAACACAACCACAAGTATGAAAAGCCTCAACCGATGAAAAATATATGCTTAGTTTCGTGAGCCATCACGAGAACTAATAAGTCAACTAAGGGTTAACCACACAACCACAAGGAGGGGTCCCACTTGCTCCAAGAACCATCATAAGCAAGTGAAACCTCTAATGAACTTGAATCCCAAAACTGCCATAAAATTTCAGCTGACTTGATGGGCCTGAAACTCTTAGAAAGATTCTTCTCCAATCTGAGCTCCAGTTAAAGAAATTTTATCCCTATGAGTTTTGCACTTCCTCTCAAAAATTCAGCCTCTAACTCCTTATAGAACTCCGGGAAATCCATTTTTAGTGGAGGTTACTCCAGCAACTCCGAATTTGACTTTATGCCTTTAACTTTTGCGCCATTCGAATCCAAATATTGGTTACAATAATTTTATGATTAAATACATTTATCCTATCATCTAACTACTGTAAAGTGCCCAAACAATGGCTACAAGAAAAATTAAAACCATACAAAAAGAAGCCGAAACAATGGCAAAACCCAAAACGGAATTTAAATGCAACATCAAGCGAATCAAGTCACAAGTGGTCATGGTTTTCATCGGCTTTGCATACACAACATAATAATACCATAATATCATGTATTAACAAGGTGTTGGCTAAGTCCATGGCCAAACATGCATGTATTTGCCATGGAAACAAAATGATTAACAAGAAATAAATTGTTTAGCCAACGAATCGAAGAAATAAATTAACTAGAATTAAAACCCCGATTTGTACGTGTAACCAATGGCTTAAGAATCATTTAGTACTGTATTAAAGACCTTATAACAACCATATTAATTCAGAAATTAATGCCCAAGGGGCTGATTTAAAACCGATTCAAGAATCGTTCCAAAACGCGCGATTTAGGCCCTTTTACACGTACCCAATAACAAAACCAATTAAAGTATGCATAACAAATGGCTATGGGATCAAAAATACCAGATCATAAGACCCTATATAGGTCGAATTAATTTCAAAAAATAAGCCTTTGAGGCTGTTTTAAAATTATCCATTTGATTCCATTAAAACCACGCGTTTTTAGCCATTTTTACGCATACAAGATGATCATATGACATCATATGATGGCTCGTGATACCACTATAGGTGCTGAATTAAATGAATAACATATAAACAAACATTAAACGCAGCGGAACAAGCACCTATCAACGGATCCATAGAGTCATATGATCAATCAAATAAAAACAAGAAAAGTAATACCTTTTTAGCGTGATCGGTAGAATCAACCGGTGACCTTCACCCTAGCACGAAACACCAAGTGAAACCAAGTGATCAAATGGAGATCACCTCTATGATGTATCCACACTACACTTTCTTGTATACCAATTGATGCTAGTCTAAACCCCGTAACTTTGGATTTCACTTTGAATAATCAAGATACAAAGTGATGGGAAAACAAGAACACAAAAACATACCTATGTGTGTGTTTGTGCCATGTTTAAATAGGGGAGAGGAGGGGAGAGATATTAGGTAAGTTATTAATCAAATTAATTAGAAGATCAATTAGGAGATAATCATATTAATGTTGATTGGTCAAACAAACTTATCCCTTCCCATACATGCATGAATGGCCGGCCCCTATAGGGCTTGTATGGGCCTCCTCTTTTGTTTTCCAAGTCTAATTAACTAAGTACAATACTTAGTTATTAGAAGCCCGATAGTTATCCCGTGTTACGTGGATTATTTATATACCGTAAATACAATAAACACGATATATAAATGGTACCTCAGTGTATATGTGTGTGACCCCATAGGCTCACATGTGTCTAGCCATATAATTAGTTATTATGACACGAGCATACTCCAACAGGAGATTCATTAAGTGGATCATCACGAAAGATTGGTGTTTTTGGTGATTCTTCAAAACCTTGAGAAATGTTTGGAGATTGTTCTTGTTCTTGTGTAGATGGAGTACTTGATGATGGATGATGCGATCGTCGTAGGACTTCTACACGAAGTTTTACAACTCCCTAGGCAGAGCACCTAATCGTTGTAGTAGTAGTATAGGCAAGACTAGGGGGTTGTTATCATTCACTCGAGGAATAGGTTGGGAAGGATTGATCACGGTCTAACAGAATTCTAAGGGTTGAGGGAATATTATTTTTGTATTTTTATGTTTTATGAAAAGCAGGTAAATCATATATTTGAGAAGTGGTTTGGATTTAGCTATTTAAACTAAATAATAACTATGCTAATGGTGATAACAATAAGATAAAAGACTGTGTTTATTTAATCATGTATTACTCCCTAGATTGCTTCTCCTAGTGTTGTTGCCTTGTTACTCTTGTGATGATCTATGTAACTATTTCCTAAGTCATGAACAAATTATACGAACCCGCCGTCTACTTAGTATTCCGCTAGAGCAAAGCACAAGTAAGGTAGTATGAAGACAATTACAAGGCCTCTAGGAGTATACTAAGTGCATGTGAAATATATTAAAAGTGGATCAACCATATTAGGGGGCAAGGTAGTATGAAGATTATTACCCGATGGTATCCTTTCTATACAATCATGTTTTCCTAGACACATGAACATCGATACAGACAAAAGCTGGTTTTATAAGACCTAACATGCATATCCATCACAAAAAGCAACACCACTAAGATCTACATTATAGGTTTCATACAATCATAAATAAACATAATAGGAGGTTTAGCCAAGCATGTTAAAGATAAAGCAAGAACATAGGTAAATCAAACAACACATAGACATATTGAATGATTAAGTAAACCTTACTTAATTAAAACATGAATTGGAGAAAGTACAATGGAGTTTTTAGGCCCTAAAATCATCCCTAATAGCTGGTAAACGAACTAGGGTTCGTACCCTCTTTTTATTCTAAAGTTACACACTCAAAACCCTAAATTCGGGTTTGTATATATAGGAAAATCGATGTAACGGCGTCGCGTTTTAGTCGTGACGCCATCATGATAGAAAATATTCTAGATAATAGACTAGGTTGTGTACTCTAACGCCATCGTGAGATCCTGTGACGCTGTCTTGGTCTTCGTTGTGACGGCGTCACGTTGTATTGGTGACGCCGTCTCTAGCTGCTGAGAGCATTATCTTGAGTGATGTTGGTGTAGGTCCGTAGTCTTGTCCGTTTCTTATCCAAATGAGCCCAAGTCACGTGTAATTCTTCCAAATGTCTTCCAAATGTGAAATACCTGAAAAGGAACGATTAAGTACCGATTTTGGGCATAAATGCACGATTTAGGAGGTAAAACGACCCTGAAAAAGTGTATAAAACGACACCTCATCAAATACCCCTACACTTGGGATTTGCTTGTCCTTAAGTAAATAGGCTTTTCTACCTAAACAATAACAATATGAGGGTCGTTTTACCTACTCATTAAAAGTATTCTATAACACAACCTTCTAGACCTCAAGTAAAAAAAAGCCGGAAACATATTACTACACCATCACATAAGTGTTTGGGATGCTCAATCTTTTTACTCGGTTGTATAATAAAATTATAACATAAGTGCGATAGAAACTCACAAAAGCAATACTCATTACCCTTAGGGCACATATCGCATTTAGAACTAACATCAGGCTTCAGCTTAAAGCAAACCGCTCCACCGCTAGGTCTAACACAACACACTTTACAGTTATACTAGCTCTAGAGTTCTAGATTATTAAGGGTTGTGCGTGCTGAGCAGTATGTGCTCACAATGATACCCAGTATAACCACAACACATCACAGAATCACAGTCGTGATGAGACATAAATTGGATATGTTGTGTCGAGTAGAACTATTTTAGGGGTCTGAATTATCGAGATGAACAAGGTGATATAGATCGACCAGTACAGGATATCACACAACGAATACAACGACTGGTTTTGCGTTATCTGCTAAGCCAAACTCAGAACACGATCTACAAACTCTATAAAAGCCCAACTCTTAACATCACATCTCTTTCTATTTATATTCACTATATTTCTCTTTTTGTCTGAAATAATACACTACATATATAATTCAAATGGGTATTTAACACATAGTCGAGTACCCTCCGCACTCAATTAACTCTTGACAGCTTTATACATCGCTTAACAACACATTGATCTCATAGATCGAACTATAGCGACCTCTAGGCAGGTTGGGAAATCAAAATACACATGAGGAGTGACTCATTCATTATCCGACTACACCACACATGAGTGTGTCTATTTAGACATATCTAACGTTTCTCTTCCCCAGAGTCTCTTATGAAAAAATAACAATCATGGATCATCAATCGTATCCCAAAACATAGTATTTCACAAGGACAAAGACCTTAGCAACACAGTGTTGAGTACAGTCTGCAATCATAATAAACTAGATGTTATTGGCTCACAATACATTAGTACTACGATCTCTACTATACTGACAGTACATTACAAGGTAGGTAAAAGTGTAGATCTTGTGGGGTTGTAAATGATTGATAGTATAAAGGTTTAACAAATTAGGCTTTTATATCCATTTAATAAGTCTGAATCCCTCTTCAGAAAATTACTACAAACACATCCATGATAAACAGATATGCTCAGGAGGGTTACTAAGACCTAGGGGTAATCCTGCTCCTTAAAATAGAGTGAAAGCTTGGACACACAAAGAGTCAGCTAAGATAGCGTATACACATATCATGGAGTCAGATAAGTGACCACAACTCATAAACTCAAATAGCAGACTTGAGAAATCATGGTTAATCCTAAGGCCTCTCTTGAGCAAGCAAAATCCTAATCACATCTACTATAGACGATAGCTACGGGGAATGTGCCTTTCTCACACAACAAAAAGTTCTATAGAATTTAAACAATGTGCTAAACCTTGCGGTATAAGACACTCATAGAACTCATCCTAAAGAATACAACCAATGACACTAATGTCATGACAGCCAAGAACAGGCGACGCAACAACACCTACACATACACTTCATGTAAGCAGTGTCTCAGAATAACAAGACACACAACAGATAGCAACCTACATGAGAGCGCTTAACTCAGAATAAGACACAATATGTGGATAGAATAAATACACTTCAAAGGAGACTTGACTACTGCATATACACACATAGAGTGGGTGTAGGACCAGTATTAAGAGTTATGAAGTTGTGCTATGTCAATTGCTGATAGCGACACCTCATTTTCCAATAGACAGACAATGCTAATATATCAAATTAAATTATGGTTCTCTTTCGTGAGCTGCGTCATGGAATGAGTCGTAGAAAACAAATTTAAACACGTTCTGGGTAAAAAACTTACCGTCATATAAGATGCTATGTCTTTCCGACAACATTCTAACTCGATTCGATTACATAAGGACAGCTAAGGCGAACATGTGAGAATACGTTTTTACAAATGGGCACTTATATTTCCACCCACCTAAACCATTAAGTTGAGACAGCATTGTTCCTCGAATGTTCTATATACAAGAACAACATACGTAATAAACGATCTAAAAGGACCATTAGAAAACAAGGTGAAAGAATGAAAAAGGTACCGGTTGCCCTTGGTTTGCTCTTTTTGATGCGGAGACTCACAGATCAACATAACGTATGAGACACCATAGGTATAACAACGGGCCTCGTCACATAAGACGTTACAATCTAGATACACACATACCTAAGCACTCACAAGACAGCCTCTTCTCATCAAAATATAACCTATAACAATGACCAGCGACTGAAAACATACATCTCTCAGGCATGATAATGAACAGCGATCTACAGAACACAATAACACATACCAAAGATATGACATATTTAAAGGTCAATCTAGAAACTTGTCGTTAGATAGGATTAAGAAATTGTTACAATTTCTAGTAACGTTTTTATGCTCTGACTCTTACTAATAATACATGAATAACGTTTTTAAATGTATTCATATGTCAGAGTGGTAGAGAGATTTTATAATAAACACAACATTTTATGACTAGTGACAACTGGTCCTTGATATAGTGTGGACGTTGAGTTCTCGTATAAGGAGGACAATGAGGACCCCGTACTCTCAAGTAGAGTTCGTGGATGATGGTGTTCTCGCACGACGCTTAATCACTAGACGACCGTCTCCACAACTGTGTACACATCAAAAATATGATTTATTGTGCGAGATTAAGAAGTTGTGGATACAGATCTGGAGTGATGTAGTATATATGGATATATCACTCTATGTTACAAGTACTACATAAAAACTATAGATTTAACAATTTCAATCATAGTGATTTAGTGAGAAAAAGAATTGAGAGATATAGTGAGAATCAAAATTGATGATGGAAATGCTTTTTGGAACAAAATTGGAGTTAATGCTGGTGACCCAGTTAATGTTGCTAGGCATACACTTACTACTGCCAGTGTTAGTTAATGTTGTTAGGCATAAACTTACTATTGTTGGTTAAGTTAATGCTGCTAGGCATAACTTACTATTGTTGGGTCAGTTAATGCTGTTTGGCTTAACTTAGTACTGCTAGTTTAAGTTAATGATGTTGAGGGTGATTTCATAAATACTTCGATTAAGGGTTTCAATCACTCATTCGATCGATTTTACACTTTGATATACTCTCTAATCATAAACCCTAACTCAATTTTATCCTTCATCATCAAAACCCAACACAATGCCGAACCTAAAGTTTGCTGAAACTCATAATTTGGTTGCGTTTTTGGAGAAACCTGAAGAAAGTGATGCGTTTGAAGGAATTATTAACTTTTTGAATGCAAGTTGTATCAAATATGCGCTAACGGTGAATCCTGCCATCTATACTTCATGCACTAAGCAGTTCTGGGCTACTGCTAAGGCAAAAACTATCAATGGGGAAGTGCAGATACAAGCCCTAGTAGATGGGAAGAAGGTGATCGTCACTGAGACAAGTGTGAGAATAGCTCTTCAATTAAAAGATGCTGAAGGTACTGAATGTCTTCCAAATGCGACAATTTTTGAACAGCTGACACTCATAGGGTATGAAAATCTTACACAAAAGATTACATTCTATAAAGCTTTCTTTTCACCTCTTAGTGCTAAGACTATTGCTTGGAATGAATTTAGTAGCACTATGGCCTCAGCTGTCATCTGTCTTGCCACAAACCAAAAATTCAACTTTTCCAAGTACATTTTTGATAATATGGTGAAGAACTTAGAGGGTGGGGTTAAATTTCTAATGTATCCAAAGTTTATGCAAGTGTTCCTGGATAAACAAGTTGAAGGAATGACCAAACATAAAGAAATTTATGTTACACCTTCTCACACTAAGAAGGTCTTTGCTAATATGAAGAGAGGAGGAAAAGGTTTTTCTAGGAAAGTTACCCCTTTATTTCAAACTATGATGGTTCAAGCTCCTGAGAATTAGGTAAGGGTTCAGAAATACCAACTGATCCTCAACACACACCCACTATTATTCCACCATCAACATCTAAACCCTAGAAGAAACAGTCTAGAGGGAAACAAAGGAAGGACACTAAAGTTTCTCAACCTAGTAATCCTACAGAACCTATGGCAGATGAGACTGAAAATGTGGAAAGTGTACCTACAAATTCCAATGATCCACTTTTCAGTGGTGAGGATAGATTGAAACTAAATGAATTGATGGAACTTTGTACAAAATTGTTTGAAAGAGTTCTTGACTTGGAGAACACTAAGACCACTCAAGCTGCAGAGATAACTAAATTAAAGGAGAGGGTCAAGAAGCTGGAAAGGAGGAATAAGTCAAGAACTCCATGGCTTAAAAGGTTAAGGAAGGTTGGTATATATGCACAAGTTGTTTCCTCTGAAGATGAAGGTTTGGGTGCTCAGGAGGATGCATCCAAACAGGGGAGGAAAATTACTGATCTTGATGTTGATGCAGAGGTTACTTTAGTTAATGAGGCTTAGGGGAGGAATGATGATAATTTAATGTTTGATACAGGAGTTTTGGATGAGCAGGAAGTTAAGGTTGAAAAGGTAGTTAGTACTACTGAAGTTACTATTGTCAGTGCTACAACAACAACTGTTGATGAGTTAACTCTGGCTCAGACCTTAATAGAGATCAAAGCAGCTAAACCCAAGGCTGTTACAACTGTTGCTACAACAACTACAATACTGTTACAAGACCCAAGGCTAGAGGAGTTTTAGTTCAAGAGCCAAGTGAATTTAGAACAACAACATCATCTTCACAAACATCACAACTTCAATAGACTAAAGACAAAGGCAAGGCAAAGATGATAGAACCTGAGAAACCTTTGAAAAAGAAAGATCAAATTTTGATTGGTGAAGAAATTGCTCAAAAACTTCAAGCTTAGTTAAATGCTGAATTAGAAGAAGAGAAGCTTGCAAAACAAAGAGAAGAAGATGCAAACATTGCTGAATGAGATAATGTTCAAGATATGATAGATGCAGATTATGAGCTAGCTGCAAGATTACAAGCACAAAAGCAGGAAGAGTTGACTGTTGAAGAAAAGTCAAAGCTATTTGTAGAGCTCATGGATAAAAGAAAGAAGCATTTTGCAAGACTTAGAGCAGAAGAGCAGAGAAGAAAACCACCAACTAAAGCTCAGAAGAGAAATCAAATGTGTACCTATCTGAAGAACATGGCTGGATTCACTCACAGTCAGTTAAAGAACAAAAGCTTTGATGAAGTTCAGAAGGCCTTTGACATGACCATGGGTTGGATAGACTCATTTGTATCTATGGATTCTGAAGTGGTGAAAGGAGGTAAAGAGAAAGATGAAGGCAGTGTAACAAGAGAGAAGAAAGAAGTTCTAAAAGAGCAGGCACAGAGCTAGAATATAAAAGAATTAAGAAGCAAAAGATAGATGATGATCAAGATGAAGCTGAGATGAAAAAGCATATGGAGATTGTTGTTAATGAAGAAGAAATAGCAGTTGATGCTATACCATTAGCCACTAAGCCTCCAATAATTGTTGACTGGAAAATCATCAAAGAAGTAAAGATGGGATACTTTCAACTCATAAGAGCAGATGGAAGTTCAAGGAGGTACTCATTAATGATTAAGATACTTCAGAACATTAACAGAGAAGACCTGGAAACACTCTGGAAGTTGGTTAAAGCTAAACATGGGAATGCAAGGCTAGAGGAGACATATGAAAGAGTGTTATGGGGTGATCTGAAAGTGATGTTTAAACCTGATGTAGAAAGTGACGTATGGAGAAATCTATAAGGACACAAGGTGACAGTTTAGAAGCTATTTTCTTTAAGTGGAGTACATTTTGTGAGATTTCAGAATCTGAATATGTTTATGTTGGTAGAGAAAAAGTATCCACTTACACCTGCAACAATCACAACAATGCTCAACAAGAAGCTTTAAACTAACCATTAGAATGAGATATGCTATCAACTTCTTAAGCTCATGACAAAACAGGTCAAGAATCCTGGAAGTGTTTGAATGCATCCTCCTAGTGAAGATAAAGCTTTTAATCAAGAAACTTGAAGATTCAGAAGATGAAAAATAGTTTTTAGGGGAGGAATTTTTTGGGATCAAAAGGACTTCATTTTTTGGGGGATGGTCTTTGGAGTTAATATTTCTAAGGTTAAAGTTACTGCTGCTAAGCATAACTTACTACTGTTAGTGATAATTAGTGAAAAATATGCTAAGTAGTTAGTATTGTCAGTTACTACTGCTAGTATATATTACTACTGCTAATGGAAGTTAAGACTCTTTTAGAGACTTGAAGAAAGACTACTATGTAGCTAATTACTGCTAGTATACCAAGTTACTTAATGTAAGTGTAATTAGTACTGCTAGTTCGGTAATATGCTTGAGTTAGTTACTGAACTGTTTAGCTAAAGTTAGTACTGCTAGTGTAACTTAGTACTGCTGATGAAAAATGAAGAAAATATTCTAAGTAGTTACTACTGCTTGTACACAGTTAGTGCTACTGGAATAAAAGTTAATGCTGCTGGTTACAACTACTGAAAGATTACAACTGTTAGAAGAGTTTCTACTGTCAAAAGGATAAAGATGAAGATTGCTTATCAAGATTACTTATGGGATAAGTATGAGATATTTTTGTAAAAGATACGTATAAGTTATTTGTTTAGAAGATCATGATAACTTAGGAAAATATTGTAAGCCTGTTAGGACTCCTTGGTGTATAAAAGGAGGTCCTAGGGTCCTATGGTTTAGGGCTATAAACGGGTACAAAAACTTACATTATACATTCATACGTTTTTTATATATAGCTTCAAGGTTGTAAACCCTAGTACTACACAGAGTACTCGTATTATTGATAATAATAATATTGGAGCTTTTTAGTAATATCATTGTTCATACAGTTTACTGTTTCATTAATATTCTTCTAAGTATTAAAGAGTAGATTTCGCATACTCTTTAGTATTCACAAAGTTTCTACCATAGTTGTTTTGGATCTATCCAAAGTAACTTAACCTTTACAAGCTAAGGAATCGATCTTAAGTTGGGATCAACATTACGTTTGTAATAACAACTTGATGCTTGGCTTAATTTCATGACAGTTCTTGTTTAATTGAGTTGTGGATTTAAGTTAAATTCAAAGTTGTTACTTAGCTTAAAGTTTATGATAATTTTGCTCAAGGACGGGAAAGCTTACCCTCGCCAATATAGCCGCCTGATAGTTACTTTAGATTGACACTCCTTTCCACTTAGTAGGATAAGCTTGGATAGAAATGCCATGATTTCAACTTCTAGTAGTATTTGACCATGCCACATAAGCTATGACCACAACACTGAGTCCTGATTTGACTTCTAATTCTTTCGTGATGAAATTGACCTCCATTGAATTCTAAGTATAAGTGTTATTCATTTACAATAAGAAAAAAAATAATTAAAAAACTCGTTAATCCTAATACAATAGACTAGGTCGTTACACTTGACTAGCAGTTTCGTTAGCGAAATTTGTCACCTTGACCTACGAACACGTCTGGATTTTAGTGGTTGGCATATGATGAACCTTAAGTAAAACCTAGCCAATGATTAACTAGTTATCACCCTATAGGAAGTCAGTTTGATGATCGATTTCATGATATGGAAGAACCAAACGAAACTCTCATTAGGAAAGTTAAGCAACTTAGATGAGAGCAAGACATTGTAGACGTCACCACTAAACTACTTAAACCATTGCAAGGACACGACACAAACTAGATCACCATCAAACACCCGACTGAAATTTCACGCTTCAGACTACTAGGAAAGCCGATGACATAAAAACGTTAGATAATCGACAACGTCTCCCCGATGAGACATTCGACACCTTTGGAATATATCCAAGTCAACGATCAGACTAAAACCATGCTAGGAATACCAATAGGAATCGGATATCGTGCTAAACTCCCTTACCTTCCCTCCTACACCACATCATCTGATAATTCGAGTTGAATTTTGGGACGAAATTCTATTAAGAGGGTAAGACTGTGATAATCAGTGATTTTTCCTAAGTTATAGTATCCTATAATACTACGACTCTATATCTTCGTACTACTATTTCATTAAATTTCTATGGCAAAACTCAGATTTTGACTTTTGTTGACTTCTACTATACGTAAACAGTTACGGTATAACCGACTGCCAACCGATAATTTTTTATTATAATAAATCACTTTTAAATCAAATTACTACTTTCTAAACATCTACGATCGCATTTAATCACTTACACGGAAACTTTCCCGCGCACAGCGAAAAACGTCACACAACGTGTGCCAGCACGACAATAATTAAATTCTAAGTTTAATTAATCCAAATCATTTTTAATAAACTTAATTTTTATAGTTAATTAATATTTCTTAAACACGTTACATAAAACATGAATTCTCGGGTTACGTTTATTTACAAACTAAATATCTTATCAAGTCCCGACAAAAGACAAAAAGAAATCATATAGGATGCCCCCTAGGATGCCAAAACTTATCGTACCCCCCCCCCCCTCCCTAGGAGACACAATTATAAGAATATTGAAGCCATGGTCCTTATGTATTTTGTCTACACCTCCATTTGAAAACACACACACACAAATCACCAAAAGCACACAACAAAAATCTTCTCTCTTCCCTCTCTTCTTCTTATTCGGTCAAGCACAAGAAAACCAATAAACCATACATTTTTCAACTTTTATCAAGAACAAGGAAGCTCAAATACATACGGGTTCGATTCTAGTAGTCGTGGGTAAATAAAAACAAAGTTCGGGTTGTGTGTTCAAGCTCTAATCCTCTTCTAAAAACCCTCTTTTGTAACTCTTAATTTTCTTAAATGCCTTGTACTTTTATGCTTATAATCTTGCGTAAACATTGGTTGTACAAACGTTTTCTAAAAATCTAAACCTTAAAAACTACAAAATCATAATAAAAGGGTGTGTTTGGTTTGTTAGAAATAAAGAGGAAAACAATGAATGTGTCATTTTAATATTTTGGTTGTGATGATGAAATAACATTTTGGGTCATAAGAACTTATAACTTATTTGGCTTATTAATATGCACACAAGTGCTTATTTGGGCTTATCTTAGCCGCGGCACAAAAAATGGAAACAAAAAGGATTTGTACTTTGGCTTGTTCAAGAATTTTGACTTATATACTTAGCTTATTCTTGGCTTATTTTGGAAACTAAAAATATTTCGAGCTTATGGGCATATTTTCTAGCTTATTCGTGGCTTATTGGGCCATGGAGCTCTCGGCCCAACAAGGAAATAAGTCGCAGCTTATTTTGATACTAAAGTGCTTATTTACTTACTTGATAGCTTATTAGACTCGTTATTGGGCTTATTACATTTTTGAAGAGTTTGTTGGGCTTATATGCATCAACCGGCCCAACAAGGGCCCAATGATGTCTCGGTTTATTTTCGGCTTATTGATTAAACTTATTTTGATGAACAAATGCTTATTTACTTAACCTATTGCTTATTTATCTAGTTTCGGGTTTATTGTATCTTGGAATATTTAATTGGACTTAATGGGCCGAAGAGCCCACTAAGGTTCTTATAACTTTTGGCTATCTACAATCGGGCTAACTAGAAAGCTCATATTGGGCATTAAGGCCTAATGAGTAACGGGCTAATCATGGACTATATACTTGTAAAACTACTATTGGACTAAATTTGAACCTTTTAAATAGATTAACGGACTAAACAATTGGGCTAAATAGTAACTAGTGAATTTTGGGCTAATATTGGACTTATGGTCCAATAAGTAATAGAACACTAGTAAACCTAAATGTTTAAAACAGGTTTTAATCGATTTATACTCATATAAATTTAGGATAGATTAAAATGTCATTTGGAAAATGTAGTTTGATAAAATGTAAGTTTTGATCTTTTGTCGGGAATTGAAAAATTAAGGAAAAATGATTGAAAAGAAGGTTTAAAACCTTGGAAAACATTTACAAGCAAACGGGTCATGCCGAAATTTTATAAAAAACATTATACTTAGAAATATTTTCACTAAGACTTACTTTCTTAAAAATTCGACAAAAGATGAAATAATAAAATATTATTATTTTAATATCCGACTAAAAGACGAAAAATATAAATTGATGAAAACTTTTATTTTTTAATGTACACATGTAAAATTTATATCGAGACCGTTCCTTTCTAAATTATTTGGGGATCGGGTAAATAGCCAAAGCATATTTAATTCTTATTTATTTAATTCTTATTTTTTTAATTCTTAATTCATTAATTTTTATTTCTTAATTCTTAGTTCTAAATTCTCATTCATTAATTCACATTTTGATTGATTCTTATTTTGTTAATTCTTATTTCTTTAAATCCTATTTCATTAATTCTTATTTCTTAAATTCTTATTTCTTAAATTCTTACTTATTTACCATTATACCTAGTCTAAAATTCTAAATTCTCTTCTCAGACAATACATATAGATATCGTATCTTGACCTAAGTCTATCGAGTCAAACTTATCAATCACCACACAACCAAGATATGGAAACCTTTTACAACTTTTATACAAATTCTTTTACGAACTCATAAGCATTGTTTCATATTCAGAAAGCATATCTCTAAAATGAAACTCTATTAATAGGCCGTGTTCGGGCGTCATTGCACGTTATTATGTGATCATCTATTTTCAGCTACTTTCATTTCTATTCGAGGTGAGTTCTTGTAGCCCCATTTTCAAACTATTTTTCTTGGGGGAAAATGATACTCAAAATCTATTTCAAACTGTTTACTTATGTGCTAAAACTAATTCTATGCTTTTGGACAATGATATGTGCCTATAATTGCGTATGTGAATGCTGTTGTATATGTTCATGCATGCTATGGGGTTCATAACTAAGAACTATTTTGCCGAGCTATGTAGCTCCAGTTGGTAGGCTGTGCGGAGGACTATAAGCGCTTGGACCATTGTTGAATGGTCTGTATTAGGACCAGACGAACCAAGCCGAACCGAGCTTATTCGTTTTGGTTTTTGGTTCGGTTCGGTTTTTTCGGTTCGGGTCGGTTCTGACCCGATTCTCACCCCTAGTCGGTATGAATTGATTGCTATGATATTTTATGACAACTATGATTGCTATTGGATTGCTATGTATACTGCTTGCACTCTGCTATTATATTGCACTATGGTCCTACTCAAATTCTAGCACAGCAACTGGGTTTATACTCTGAACCTACGAGCTCACCAACTTTATGTTGACCTTTTCGAGTATCATTTTCAGATGATTAGCATTTACAAACTGAACGTACTTGAAATCAAAGTTAGCAAACTTCCAAGATGCTTTTCTAAAGACAAGTGTTTATTTCTATCCAAGATTGTATTTTGTGAAACTTTGTAAAAACCAAATTTCTTGTAATAAATTATGGTGTAATATACTATCTTATGCAATGTCTCTGAAATGTCGCACCTCGTGTTTCCGCCTTAGAAGGGGGGTGACAGAGCAATTGAGCGAATAAGTTACATGTTACCACATAGATTAGTTGAATGGTTTGAGTGTTTTCATTTTCCTATTTCGTGAGGTGTTTGGTTGTGTACTAGTAATTGAATGAATAATTGCTTAAAGGAAAAATCCTTGACTACGGCTATGATACATTTTCATAAATTTTCTAATGTCTGCTTGAGGACAAATAGAATTCAAGTGGGAGGATATTTGATAACATCAAATAACGTCACTTTTATAACATCATTTATCCTATGTTTCTTACCCATTTTTGTATAATTATTGCACGAAGTGGTACTTAATTGCTTAAAGTTGTTATTTGCAATAATTATGGAGTAATTGGTAAAGTTATGCTAAAAGGCACACATTTTGGAGCTTAAATGAGGAAATCTGAAGATTATTGTTCTGACTACCTATACGCCGTATCCATCAAGGAAGATACGACATATATGTGCCTACACTTCACTAGAAACCACGAATAATTGAAGAGCAATACGCCCTATACAGAAGAGTCTATACGCCGTCTCAAAGATCGAGTATTTGAAGATTCTGGAAGATATTGAATGTGGTCCCTACTCCAAGAAACCCCCAATACGCCGTATTGACCTCAACCAATACGGCGTATCAAATAATTTCTAGACACTATAAATACAAATCCCTAAACATGAGTTTAGGGTGTGCTTAAACATATTTGTTGGTCCTTTGGAATCTGATATAAGGTTTATCAACTTTAAACTAATCAAATTCCATAGCAACAAAGTGAGTTTTAAACAAATGTATATAAACAATATAAGGAACAAGTTTAAAACACACAGAAGTACTTTTCAACGTATAGACTTTTATTAGAATCAAATAAAGAATCTATGACACACCTTGCTTGCGGAATAGCAAGGTGGTTGAATGACAATTGGGGTGTTATCTCCTTCGAACTTAAACCTTAACCTATGTTAAGAGTTTAAGAAAACAAACTTGTTATGACCAAAACTGAAGCTTTAGCTTTCAGTGCTACGAGTCAGTTTGTTTGAGAGATAAATGAACTCTTCAATGTTTTTTCACATTAATTAGAAGAGATAGATTTTACTCTGAGAATCTATTTCCCTTTATAGGCAAAGAGATTAGGGTTTACAAGTTAACCTAGTACGCGTGTCACACATATAATGGGTGGTTGAATAACAATTAGGGTGTTATCTCCTTCGAACTTAAACCTTAACCTATGTTAAAAGTTTAAGAAAACAAACTTGTTATGACCAAAACTGAAGCTTCAGCTTTCAGTGGTACGAGTCAGTTTGTTTGAGAGATAAATGAACTCTTCAATGTTTTTTCACATTAATTGGAAGAGATAGCATTTACTCTGAGAATCTCTTTCCTTTTATAGGCAAAGAGATTAGGGTTTACAAGTTAACTTAGTACGCGAGTCACACACCTAATGGGTGGTTGAGATAACATTAAATGTTGACATGCTTTAGAGTACTAGGTATAGTCCTTTGAGGAAAAGTGAATGTACTTCTCTGCTGACTTTAGAAGCACTTTTTCCAAGGGAGATTGCTTTATTTCTTTTAGCATAAAGCAATCTTTTTCCCGCCTTATAAACCTTCTAAAAGTGAAACTTGTGTTTCAGCTTTTATTAAGGAGATAGACTACGTTCAGCTTGGAATTGTCAACCAAGCTGAACTGAAGCTCCAACCAAGGGCCTTCTTCAGTTTATGTACCGCTGCATACACTAAAGTGAAGATACTTCCCAATCTTCTAAGGACCTAAAGAGCTGATGCTGAAGGAACTTTAGCATCTCAAACTGAACTGCTTCAGCTTGAATAACTTAGGGGATTTTATGTTTAAATGTATTAAAAGACTGAAGGGCTTAGGAATTGAACCCAACAATCTCCCCCTATTTGAATATACAAATAGCCTAAGTTAAAAATCAGTTGTAAGTGAGAAAAACAATTTCTTCTTACATAACTGATATAAATTAAACAACATAAACTGATAACCACTTCTATTAACTTTCATTACAATACATTTACAAAAGATAAAGTCAATAAAAATGATTTCTATATTACTGCCTCAGCTGCTTAATGTTTCTTATCTGCTTGAGTGGATTCAGGTTTCTTTTATTTAACTTCGGCAAGCAAAAGGGTACTGAAGGTTCTAGCATGATCATCCACCCCAGGACCTTAATGTCGTCTGAAGAAGATTTCTTGTACGGTGTATAGCATGGCGTTTGAGAAATCCTTCAGGTCTTCAATGGTAACAAAATCCTGTCTATGATAAGAATTAAACATGATCATACCAAGGACAGGTTCATTTAACACAGTACCAGGTAAATGATCTTCATACTGAACTGATGACTTAAGCCTTTTGTTAGCTTTGAAGTAGTCGTGGATGTCATCAGCATGTTTTCTTTTCTTGTTTGCAAGATCATTTAGTTTGTCGAGAGGGTCTTGTTTGCTTAGAGGAATATCCAAGTTTATGCCCAGTTTGCTTCAGTTGTGTGAATGTAGTCCATTCTTGTCCCTATCTGTTTGTAGATGATTTCCTATCCTTTTCCTGTTCTTTTTGGACATGCTTCCATCACTTCTCTTCATTCACTAAGATGCAGATCACTGACTTTGAAGGTGGGAATAACTTCATAAGTGTCATCCTCTCTGTATACTTTAAAAGTAATTGGACCCTTTCTTTTCAAGACATCACAGTTGGTGATTCTTGATTCAGCTCTTCTATTTAGCATTTTGTCACAATATCTATCATATTTAAACTTGTAATTATAGTACTTGTGCACCACCTCTGGGCCAAGCAGATCAATCAGTTCTGCTTTCCTTACCTTCCCTTCTTGTTTGGCTGCTTCAGCTTTGGCTTCCTCCTCTAGCTTCTTTTGAATGTTGATTTGTTCTTTAGATAAATAAATGTGCCTTCCATCTTCAGTGATAAAATCAAACTTCTTTAGCTTCTTTACCTTAGAGGATTGAACCATGGAGCCAGTCATATGAGCTTCATCATCAAAGTCACTTTCAGTACTCTCTTTCTTAACCTCCTCTGAAGACATTGCCTTTTTGCCTTTGTTTTTCTTGATGTGTTCCCCTTCAGGTTAAGAGGAGCTTCTAGGTGGACTTTGGAGAGGAGTTTGCGGTTGAGTGGTGGTAGTGATGATTGGGGGATTGATTGGTGTAGTAGTAGGTGTTGTTTGCTTTGGTTGTTGGTTCAGATTTTCTTTTTAAGTTTCAGCAATCTTGTCAGCTCTTCTTTGGAAAAGCTGGGAGATAGTTGCTTGGTTTGTGTCTTTCTCCCCCTCAGCAGGCATTGTGTCAGCTTGTCCTGCTGAAGGGACACTTTGATCTCTAACTTTTGTAGAGGTAGACTCTAAAACCTCTACAAACTTGTTCAGAGCTTTTGTGACATTCAACAAGAGACTTGGAAGAGCATCTAAAGTTTTCAGTTTAGCTTGAGTTGATTCAACCTTTGCTGGAAGGGAAAGAAAAACTTCTAGAAGTTCCCACTGAAGAGTCTTCAGTTCAGCAACTTGAGATGTTAGACTGGTAGCAGTCTTTGTAAAATTTTCTAGCTTTGTGGGAATTTCTTTCAGCTCCTTTGGTAGCTCAATTTCAAGTTCATGAACTTGTGTATTTAACCCTTCTATCTCTTCAGTTAGTTCATTGAACTTGGAGGGAAGATCCTTCAGCTTAGTTAGAAATGAGCTGCTAAAGTCATAAGAAGATAAAATCTTTGAGAATTCAGTTTGTAAAGACTTTACCAATAGATCATTGATTTGTTCCACATTTGGAAATGAGGGTTGAGCTTTTAGGAGTGCAGCTTCAGCTTTAGCTTTGTTCTTCTCCGGTTCTAGCTTGTGTTTTTAAGACTGGAGGATGAGCACTTGGTTTGTCAGCTCTTGAATTTGAGAAGACCTGGGAGATGAGGATTTAGGGACTGAAGTGTCTTCAGTTTAAGCATTTAGCTCATCTTCATCACTTTCATCAATGATGATGACAGGATCATCTTTAGGTGAATCCAGGTCCTTGAAGCTTGGGTGTATTTGAGACACTAGCTTTGCAAGATCCTCTAAATTGATTGTGCTGGAGGCCTCTTCTTTATCGCCATATATAGCAGTGGAGGCCTCTTCTTTATCACCATGTATAGCAGTGGAGCTTGCTCCCTTTTTTGTTGTAGGTTGAGTGAGGATAGTTTCCAACCCTTCACTAACAGATTTGGTTTGGTCTGCAAGAACATGTGGGTTAATACCTGCAAATATATGATCATATGAAGTGTTTTTGGTTCCTTCATCCATACCCTGTTGTGGAGGTATAGAATCATTAGGAGCAGATAGTCTAGGATCAGCTTCAGCTGTGGAATCTGCTGAAACATCATGTCCTGATGCAGACTCAGAGTGCAAAATGAAATAAGCTTATTTAAATTTAATGCTGGCATACCACTACTGAGCTGAGGGTGGGCTCTTTCTTCACTGGTAACCCCTAAAGAAGTTGGGCCACCAGTTGCTTGCTGGTCCTCTTTATGCATTTCAATATCTACAGGCGTAGAAACTGAAGGTCGACTTGGGTTTGAGTCCATGGCCGAGCTGGACTCTTTTCTCCTTTTGGAATGGCCAGTTTTGGAACCAGTGGGTGCCTTAGAGGACCCACCTTTTGTTGCCTCTTTGTTGGACACAGAGGTTTGTTTTGAAGAAGGTTGCTTCTTGTGTCCAGGTTGAGCTCCAGGCTTTGTGCCTTGGGGAACCCTCTCAGCAATGGAAGAGGGTTTGGGAGCTTTAAGTGCCACAGGCTCTTTTGCGTTGCAAATAGCCAAAATGTGGTATGTGAAGGGAGGTTCTTCAGGTTGGTTGGGCTTCAGTGTCTAATTGTTGACACTAAAGACTTGAGTGGGTTATTATGTGACCACATCATCCCCATATCCCTCCTTCATTTTGTGCATTATCATTAGGGAGATAAATCGAGTGTAGGGAACAACCTTTTCCCTTTGTTTCTTCTTCGGCTTGAGAATGATATCCTCCCAAAATATGTTTACATAGTGTATGTTAATGCCATTAGCTAGACTATATAGTATAATGTCATCTTTGTTTGTGATTTGATCAAATCCCCCAGTTTTACCCCCTAAACACTATATAGTATAATGCCATTAGCAACCTCTACCTCGGAGGAAGGAGATTCTTTCTAAGAGTTCCTTTTGTAAAAACCTCTTCCCCATACCCAATCGTAGGAAACCACTTCCTAACAATATCAATAAATGGTGGTGCAACATATTCACTAGAATGAGGTAGGTAATGTGCACCAATGACGTTCCTAAATATGTTTAACCCTACCTCTCCATAAATACCACCAGTGGGAATTGTGAAGGAAACCTTAGAGTTTTCTAATGCTTTGGCTGAGTACCAAAATTCAGCCAGGTATTCCTGATACATGTTAGGAAATTTTGTGAATGGTTTTCTAAGGCAACATTTGGAGATGAAATCAAAAACACACTTAAAATAATCCTTGTTAGTGTGTTCTAGGTAAAGAAGATTAACCTCATTGTTTGTGTTGAGGATGATGTCTTCGAGGATGAAGATAACTTGTTTAGCAGCAACGAATGGTTGTTCTTGTTGTGGGAGGTTTTGTTCTTGATTTGCCATTTTTAGGGTTTTGATGATTTGATTTGGTTTGAGGTCTGTGTGTGTGTGTTTTTGGTGGACAGATTTGTGATTTACGAGAAGTGATTTGTGAAAGGTGAAAGTGATTTATAGGGTTGGTGAGATTTTTGTAAGGGTTTGATGGTAACTAAGTGAAAGTTGTGAACTTGTGAGAAGTTTTAGGGTTTTGTGTTAACATGTTTGTGAAACTTTTAATTAAATGTAAGTCCTTTCGACATGCTTCTGACACCTAGAGCAGTGTACAGATGTCTGTGCACTAGTAAAGTAGGTGAGAGAAAGGGTGAGGTCATTCTAGCGTTTGAAATTTATCATTTAATAAACTTTTAAATTAGTTAACTTTCTTCGAAAGAAATCACTTAATAAAATTATTTATTTTGAGAAATCATTTTAAAAAAACTGACCTTGATTGATGTTCAAGAAATGAGTTGGGTTCAAGTTTGATGTCATGTCATGCTGAACTGATTATTGTAATCAAACATATCATTAATCTATCAGCAAAGGCGACAAAACCACAAATGCTCATGCAAATCCATGAATGAGACATATGTGATTGCTCAGTTACTTCACTCGAGAGGAGATAGCTGAAGAGTTTGATAAAATCATTTTATAAACTGAAGAGATTAAACCAATTTTGTTCAGTTCTTGTGTTAACCAATAAGTGTGCTCCAGCGAAGGCGAAAAAAAACCACAAATGACTTATGCCAAAATCCTTGAAGGAGACATTGTGATTGCTCAGTTACTTCACTCAAGCAGATTCAAGGTTGTATGCAAAAACTGAATGATACAATATATGAAAGTTTGTTCAATTTTGGATAAAGTGCTGAACTTTCAGTTTTCTTTAGTTAGTACTAAAGCTTCAACTTTGAATCAATATTCAGCATACCCAGTTCATCAATCAATCTTTTGAGAAATGCTCATCCAGAGGCTTGATTAAGAAATCAGGAAGTTGAGTGGGAATGAAATAAATTTCATAGTTTCCCTTTTTGAGAGTATGATTCTCGATCTGATAAGCTTTGATTTAAGTACAGACTTGAATTACTTCAGATTGTAGTAGCATATGTTACTACAAACTGTGAGTACCTTTTTACATATGATATCATAGTCAATGAGTTGACTTATATACATAGTATGTTAGTACAACGTAGCAACTATATTTTCAGCTTCAGCTGAGATCATAACCGCTTCATCAACCAAACTTGTCTTTTGACAATGGACAAGTACCTGACGTACTTTTTATGTCCACATTAGTTGAGAGTTCAGAAAGTTCTCTTAGCAGAAATAAGGTAGGATTCCTTAGGATTTGCTTGATCTCATTCACAGAGATAAGAGAAACTTCAGTGTCAGATCTGATTATAGTTGGGTACACTAGTGATCCAAATATACCTTTGAGCTGAGTCTCACATGTGGCTTTGCCATTGAGAGTAGATCCTAACGTGTTAGGAGTATCGTTAGTTTATTCACTGATGAACCTTTTATGTCATGCTTTTATAGATTCTTGACATTTTGGTTGATTGAAATGTTTCTTCAGATTGATTAATTTGAAATCCAAGAAAGTTGGTAAAGACACCAATTGTTCTCATTTCATCATTCAGTTTGAGTTTTGTAGGATAAACAATGGTGTCTATCTTACCTCTTTCAGGCTTGTTTTCTTGTAAGAGAGATGGTGGAGGATTTCATTGCTTCTCAAAACTTTGTGGTTTGTTTATGGCAAAGGCAAGAGAGATCCTAATTGCTTTAAGTCTTGCAACTAAAGCAGGGTGTTATCATGATTTATTGCCTAATGATTTTAATGCCAAAATCCTCAGTTGCTGAAGAGAATTAGAATTGTATCATATGTTAAAGTATCTTTCATTTGGAGAGGATGAGTTTAGAGGTCTGAACATCTTCAGTTTTGTGAGGTTATTAATGAATGTGGTTGAAGCAGATGATTATTTTTTATTATTGTAATCAATTTGATCAGCTTGACCATTTTGGTCGGTTGAGATTTATATCTAATAACTTTTGGTTTTTTTTGAATCGTTTCAATGTTCAAACAGTTGAACATTCCTTTGAAAAACTTTACCATAACCATATCCTTCAGTTGTGTATGAGGGGTTGCTTCATACCTTCTTTTAGGTTCTGATTCTTCCAAGATTTGTGCATGTATCCATTTTAGTTATGTTTTTTGAAGGATTTATTTCAAAAGTGATATGTTACAATGCACAAACTGGGATTAGGATGGTTAGTTTTGCTTAGAAGCCCACCTTTTAGTGGGAGTCTTTGATCTTAAAGCATTTGATGATTCATCTTTCTTGGCATGAGGAGTTTCTCTTTTCCTGAACCACTCAATGTCATTGTGATCAGATATGGTATGAACATTGCTACCACATGTTTCATAATTTTTTGTGACATGTTGAGGATTTCTAGGATTGATTCCTCTTCTTTGAGAAATATTCCTGTTATGACCATGAGTGTCATGATCATAGCTTCCATATATTTCACAAGTGGGATAGTATAAACAATCATCAGAATGATGATTATTATATCCATAATGTATGCAGGAAGGAAAAAATACTAAGGGTCTTGAAGGTCTGGATCTTGAGGAAGATTCACCTTGATCAGTAAGATGCTAATTTGTATGTATGGAGGACATAAATTCAGCATGATCACAAGTTATGTGATTTGTTCTTTTGTATTTTTTACAAAATAAAACTTCATACCAATTATCAGAGAGATGATTGTTTTGTCCACACAGTTCATAATTCATTTTGAATTGACTTTTGTATTTGTTTTGAAGTACATTGAGAGGAATCTATTGAGTGTTTTTGTTTCTGGAGTAAGATGACTTTTTCTTGCTGATTTGTAATTTTAGTTCATTAAGTTCTTTCATTACCATAGCAAGAGGAGGATCATCTTCCACTTTCACATTCTTTAACTTACCAACAGGAGCTGAATGAGTCTTAGAAGCTAAAGAACTTTTGTTCCCTCTAGCAGGAGCTGAGGATGGTTCATTTAGTGTGATACCTTTTAAGGTTTTAGCTTTAAACGTGGATTTTAACTTCAAGATTGATTTGACAATCTTTGGTCCAGAATCAGGTTCAGCCACTCACAACTTGTCAGTGGAAGAAGAGCGTGCTACATAACGAAGGATTCATCAGCTGATCATAATCAGATGCTGAGAGGCAAGATACAACAGCTTAAAGGATCAGTTGTGTTTCTTGTGAACTTGTTGAGTGTACTCATCAGGATCATGATTAGGGAGAGTAGAATCTTCAGCTTCAGATGACTTATGTAGATTACTACTAGTAATAGACATATCTGAGTTATCTGCTGAAGATTTTACGAATACCAGGTCTTTTGACCCGCAACTGGAGGTATCTTTAGTGAGCTGTCCAATTCCCAAGATTTTTTTCTTTTGAGTGGGAATTTGCTCATTGATACACTGATTAACTTTATTAGAATTGTTTAGCCATGTTTCTGTAATAGATGTTAGCTCTTTCAGTTCAAGTCTTAAGTTTTGATTCTCTTTGATAATCTTAGTGCTTACATGCTGCATGGTAAAAAGATCGAGTTTTGCTTGTTTTAATACCAATAGTTGTTCTTTGCATGCATTCAGTTCTTGAACAAGATTTCTATGTTTTGATGAAAGATTGTTTTTTTGTTCTTCAACATAGTTTAAATCAATAAACAGATAATCTAGAAAGGATTTTCTATCATCATTATCTTCCATTTTTTTTTTCCAACAGGATGTGTGTATACCTTTTTTTGGTGATCATAGTCGGTAAGATAGTTTATTGTCAAGATTGATTAGATCTTATATATCTAGGATGAACAATAACAATGATTGATAACACGCAGCGGAATAATAAAGAACACAATCAAAGTTATCATAAAGTTTTCTTTATTGAACGTTTCCCTATTACCCCAACTATAATTTAGGCCTACACCAACTAACTATGGTGTACTATTCGACTCTCATCAGTCGACTATACTATGTAACTATCTAGACTCTCATTGGGAGAGTTCTATGTATCCATGGATATCTAAAACCACACGCCTACAATTCTCTTTATATAGAGAGATATCAAGGCTTACATAAGAAGATAAGAACAAATAATATCTTTTAAACATTTAAGAATATCTTCTGTATCTTTTGCATCTTTATCTTTACAAGGAGATCTTCTGATATCTTCATGTGCTCCACCAGCTTAAAGATTTATGTAATTACAATTTTAGTCCTTTTGTTTCATTCTTTTATTTATTTTGTCTCGTCAAATCAGAATCCAACTATCTTCCCTATTAGGATGATGACAAAACAAACAAAGTCACGTACGAACTTCCCCCTAACTAGAGAAGTTGAGATGTAATCATCTCCTTGAATGAAACAAAATCTTCAATGCTTCCACTTAATTTAAGATCTCCTTGAACATGTCACCACACATAATAAGCTGCAAATCAATAAACCTGTAATCTTCTTCCCATTTTTGTCTTCATCCAATAGGGGTCTTCTGTAGATATGCAACTTGGATCATAACAGCTACAAACCATATACCACAACTACTAATCTAGCCTTCCAATACTCAAAATACCCGCTATGAAGCATAATACAAAAAATGACTTTGAGCAGTAGAAATATAAACTAGCAATAGTAATAAATGACTAGCAGTAGTAACGAAACACTTCCCCGCAAGTGGTGCATGTAGATGGTTAAACATTTAATCAATAAGCTTCCCATGAAACTCATATGTTTACCATCTCTTGAATCTTGAACTCTGTAGGCTCTATGTAGTGATCACTGATGAAGAAAACTGAGTATAACGAATTTGATGAAGAAGTAGAATCTCCCAAACTTGTGTCTTATGTCTTGCACTATCCACGTGACGTCGAACTTATAAATATAAGTAGCCTGCAACCTCTTGACAAAAACCTCATCTTCTATGAGACACATATTAAGTGATAGCAAATGTGAGCATTGAGCACCTATAAGAAAAATCACACACTTTTGCTAGATTTTGACAAGTCTTCGTCACACCATTGTAAACACGAACAAGTTATCTTTAAAGTCGATGTCCTGCCATAAACATGACTTTAAGATATGATAAGACACGCACCTGTGAAACTCAACTACAACATCAAGTAAGCAATATTCAACTGTCTTCGTAATCACATCTTCAAATAATCCCAAAAATACGAGCCATAAAATTAATAAGAATAAACTATTTAAAAAATAGTTCTGTCCGAGATCCAAATCCATCCAAAAACCAAGTAATGTCCGATATTGGACAAGCCTAGCAGTATAAACTGCTTTGTCGGACAACTCTGGCAGTATAAACTCTTCTCGGATCAGTACAAACTTTCTTCACTCGAACAATATTATAAAGCAAAGTTGTTTTCAAGGAACATATGCCACTCGAACTTTATAGTACTCCATACGCCCAACATCTTTGAGCCCAAATAATATCAATAAAGTCCGAACTTAAAGCCCATATTTCATAAAGCCCTCGAAACAGTAAGCAACATTATTGTATAATGAGCAGCATTAAATCGTTAAGTCCCATGGCAGTATTAAAATCATAGAACAATAGTAGTAACTACCATGACCCTTCTACCATTCCATCCTAAAACAACAGTATTAAAAACCAACTGCTACATTAGTTTTCTTGAATCTTAATACACGAACAGTAGTAACATATCCATGTCCAACACTAACAGTTGTAATATCTTGTATATGGACAGCGAGCATCATTAATAATTATAAAGGCCAAACAAGCACGAATATAAATCCTACAAAACCCAATAACAGCTGTAAACACGTCTAACATATATCACAAATATGTATAATTCCCACAGCTGTTACTTTCCTTACTGTTATATCTTCATTCAAAATAACAGATCTCATTGTCTCCAAGACCAGCAACAATTTACGCAGCAAAATCTTATTAATAACAACAATTCAATCTTTACTATACTTTAATGTACCTTGATTGCCTGCTCTCTATACATAACTTCGTACATCTACCATCATAACACGAACACAATCATTCAGAACCCATGTATCTTCATCTGTCTCACTACGACCCCTATATTAGGGTTTCTTCACGAACAGATCCCAATCAGAAATAAGAATAATCAATGATCCTTAGAACCCTAGGGTTTCTTGATCTCTCCTTCTATCAATTACCAGATCACGCGCATTCAAATGACCACCATACTCTTTTCTTGAATTTGCTGTACCGAATTAGGGTTTTGTGAAAAACTCGAATATCACTGAATTTGAATGTTACCGAAAATCATAGAAACTTAAAAACCCTTATTGGTTTTATTAAATAGAATCAGTAACAGCAGCAATTAGAACATCTTCATGTTTGTCTTGAAAGAATAAGCTGGATCGTGATAAAACCCCATATACAAATCGAACTTGATAAAGAAGAAATAATCAAAAATCAAAAGCATCATACCTTGTTTGATTTACGAACCTTGTTGATCCTAGATCGAGAGCCACTAGGCTCTTATACCAATTGATAAGATCGTTTATAGCTCAAGATTGATTAGATCTTATATATCTAGGATGAAAAATAACAATGATTGATAACACGCAGCGAAATAATAAAGAACACAATCAAAGTTATCACAAGGTTTTCTTTATTAAACGTTTCCTTATTATCCTAACTATAATTTAGGGCTACACCAACTAATATGGTATACTATTCGACTCTCATCAGTCGACTATACTATGTAACTATCTAGACTCTTATTGGGAGAGTTCTATGTATCCATGGATATCTAAAACTACACGCCTATGATTCTCTTTATATAGAGAGATATCAAGGCTTACATAAGAAGATAAGAACAAATAATATCTTTTAAACATTTAAGAATATCTTCTGTATCTTCTGCATCTTTATCTTTACAAGGAGATCTTCTGATATCTTCATCTTTATCTTTATGTGCTCCACCAGCTTGAAGATTTTTGTAATTATGATTTAAGTCCTTTTGTTTCATTCTTTTATTTATTTTGTCTCATCAAATCAAGAATCCCAACATAGTCCATTCACCGTTTCAGGCACTTTCTTTGCCAACAGAAATTCTTTCTTCGTTATAAGTGCCATGAGAGCTTTGACTTCAGTTTCTTCATCATCTGGTGATACCTCTTCTTTATCCCAATCATATGATTTAACAATGAGACCTTTGTTCTTGCTTGAGAATGAACTGGGAGTTGAAGCACTAGAACTGAGGAGGGCTAATTTAGCTTTGACTTTATTGTATTTGGCTTCAAAGTCTTTGGTATGCTTCAGTTCAGGTTTGTGCTCAGACAAATGAAGAAGTTTTGTTTGAAAAGGCGACTGATATGAAGGAACTGATGTTTTTGAAAAACAATCTCTAGCAAAATGACCTTTCATGCCACATTTATGGCATTTAGTTTGTTTAGTTGCTTTTTCACAACTGAACCTTTAAGTACCCTTTTTGAAGAATCTTTTAGATTTAGCTAAAAGAGCTCTTGCTTTGTATTCTTCTTCAAGGTCGTTCATGTAATCTTGACTGCTTCTTACATCCTCTTTATCATCATGACTATCTTGAAAGTCCTGGATAATAGAGGTGGAGATGAAAGCAGTTCATAGTGGAGTTGCAGAGACAAGAGTTTCTCTTTGTTAGTATCATAAATACTGTATAAGGTTTTCTTCATATTTGAGTTTACCAAATAGAGAAGCAAGCTCAGATTCTTTCACATGATTTGTGTTTATGAGACTTTGGCAGAAAGCTAGCCACTTCTTTGGTAATCCATTTATAAAACAAGTATTTATTTCAAGCTTTGAGAGTTTAATGCCATCATTTACTAATTCATTCATCAAAGCTTTATATCTAGTGAAAGTTTATGTTAGAGATTCACCTTCTTTGAATTTGAAGGTGTTATAACACAATTTCAGGTCCATGACCCTACTTTCTTTCACATCAGAGAGGACCTCATGATATAGTATCAGGTCATCCCAGGTAGATTTAGTTGTTAAACAGTTTATGACAGAGTTCATCTGGTCATCTGGAAGTACAGAGATGATGAGACTTTTGAGTCGCTGGTCTAAGTTAGCAACATTTCTCTCATCTGCTAACCATTGTACTTCAAGCTTCCTTTGACCAGCTGCCATGGGGATATAGGAACCATTTTTTATGATATTTTCAAATTGGGGTTCAATACCAATGATGTGGCACATGAACCTTTTTTTCTAATTTGTGAAATTTGCCACCTCTAGTAGAATAGCAGCATTTAACTGGCCACCCCTATATTCAAGAGTTTGTGGTACTTCTATTGCCATGGTAATAGGATCTTGATTTTAAAATTCTTTTGAGCAGTTTATAAAACTTTAAATAGGATTTTACAAACCAGAAGGCTCTGATACCACTTGTTGTTCCCTTTGAATGTGATATAAGGTTTATTAAGTTAAACTAATTACATTTCATAGCAAAAAAGTGAGTTTTAAACATATATATAAAGCAATATAAAGAATAGTTTAAAACACACACAGAAGTAACTTTTCAACATATAGGTTCTTATTAGAATTGAATAAAGAATCTATGACACACCTTGCTTGCGAAATAGCAAGGTGGTTAAATGACAATTGGGGTTTTATCTCCTTTAAACTTAAACTCTTAACCAAAGTTAATGAGTAAGAAAACAAACTACTTGACTAGAACTAAAGCTTTAGCTTCAGCAGTTCTGTTTAGTTTGTTTGAGAGATAAAGAGCTCTTTAATGTGTTTCACATTAATTGGAAGAGTTAGCTCTTTACTCTTAATATCCCTTTCCTTTTATAGGCAAAGGGATTATGGTTTACAAGTTTAACCTAGACTACGTGACAAGCATTAAATGGGTGGTTGAACTACCATTTAATGCACGTTTGCTTTCTAGTACTAGGTACAGTCCTTTAGGAAAAGTTGTTGTACTTCTATACCAACTTTAGAAATTACTTTCCCAAGGGGATCTGCTTTATTCTTTTTGACATAAAGCCCATCTTTTTCCCGCCTTGTAAACCTTTTAGAAATGAATACATTTTATTTCAACTTTTGTTAAGGAGATAGACATCGTCCAGCTTGGAATTGTCAGCCAAGCTCACTAGACTGAAGCTCTTACTAAGGTCTTCTTTAGTTTCTGCACCACCTCATAAACTGAAGTGAAGATAATCTTGATCTTCTAAAAATCCGAAGAACTGGAGCTGAAACTTTTCTTCAGCGTCTCAAGCTGAACACTCTTTAGCTTGACTTACTTAAAACGAATCAAAGATAACTGATGAATCTATCGTCCTAATACATAACAGCTTATGGTACAAAGTAGAATATACCGGATCTTCTATATCCATGACATCTCCTCATTTCGTACCAATCTTGTTGAAAGTATTGGTTGTCTGAGCAAATAAAGGAACCCTTCAATATCCACCCAAACACTTCTTTCTTCATTGGTAAATTTGGTGTTAGTGTCGTTTAATAACGTAAACCATGATCCAATCCCCACATGCTTATGGAATTTTTGTTTGGCGTCATTAGAGGTAAACTCAATTAGCACCCACATACCAACGTTGGCTTAGTATTTTGTGTTGCATAGGAGTCTGTCTTCCCTGCTTTAAGAGCCGATACATATGATCCCGTTTGATTTCTCACATGCGTGACCTTTGGTTCGGTGTTAGGCTTGGCTAAGGGCCTTTGAAACCTAACTATATTTGCATACAAGCGAAGACGTTCAATCCATACAGTAGATAAATTCTCCACCAATCTATATATGTATTCGACCTTAATAAATCATACAAACGCAAAATGTTTACCTGCTTTTGATTTTCGATTAGGGATGTAGACATCAATCACTTTGCCATATTGTTCGCAAACCCTCCATAAGTCACGAAACGTAAATTGATTAGGAAAATTCATAACGAAAATCGATTTTGAAATCTGTTGTGTTTGATCTTCCTTAGATTGTTGGGGATACCACGACCGATCTTCCTTAGATTTAAACGCATTACTAGTAAGTCGAACATCGTAAGTTCATAGCCATTTAACTCTTAATAATTAAGTATAGTATAGTTTTAGTTTTGAACTGTGAATTTTATTGAAAAAACTAGCAAGGACTAGAAACATACAATATAAACAAGATGAGGTTTTGGTCAACCAATCAAACCAAAACTAAAAGACGCCAGTAGGGGGGGGCGGTGCTGGTCTATACTACAAGGGGCGCAAAAAAGGATGAATACGTGGCAGGGCGGGTAAAGACATCGCCGTGATTAAACTCCTTCTTAGGAAGCTCTAAACCAAAGATGCTTTTGTTACGGAAGCTCCAAATACACCACCACATAATATAACAAACCCCTTCCAGCATCTATTTATTGATACACGAAAGGCAAATATTCGATAACCAATGAAGCCACTCCTAATAAGTCGACATCTTAATAAATAGGACATCCCACCAGGTAGTTATTCTTGTAAAAATCTCTCTAGCGAAATGATATGCAGTAAAAAAATATGACTCTACGCAGATTTCCACACCTCCTTGTCGTAAATCAGGCACAACACACAAATAGCAACTCAATCTATCTACTCACACGCCTTGAAATATTAAGCCCTCAGTGTCGAGAGAAGCAGTCGATGCTTAACCTCCGCGAGCAGGATGTTAACTTTGATTAGAACCACTATTAACCCAAACGAGTTTTGGAGGAGACCGACAGCATAATATTCTCGTCGCAATGCACGCCGCGGGAGGCTTCTAACGCGTGCGCGTGCGCGCGCGATGCGCGCTCGAGCCCCTAAACCCTCCAGAGACCACGAACACCTATCCCTTGAATCAGCGAGCACTATATTCTCAGAAAACTTATGTAAAGCATTAAATTGAGACTGTTCAGCACCTCCTCTAGGAGCTCTATGAAGAGAAAAATCCAAGCTGTCTTAGCCTAGTTTCAAAGCTACTAAAATCTTCTTAATAGATTCCCTAGCATAAATACAAGGGTATAGGTGTTTCAATGAAATGTCTCCCTTCCAAACGTCATCCCAGAAATAAGTATCGAGTCCATTACTGGTATGTGCCTAAATACACATACCTTTGACCTTTAAAAATAGACTTAAATGACCAAAAACGTACCAAAAATACATTATATTTGTATGTTTTCATTTATATTGTGCTGGAAACAGATATCCAACAAAAGGACGAAAAAACGAAGCCAAAAACGACAAAACCGAGCACGAAATGGAAAAGCGTGGAAAAAGCCAAAGTCAAAGTCAACCCCGACAAAGTCAACAGTCAAAGTCAAAGCCAAAACCGAAGAAATGTTAAATGGGCCCACCCGTACCCATCTAATGGGCCGGGTCAGCCCATTTAAACATTACTTGAAGACTTTTAAGCCCTTAATCCATTTACAAGCCCAAATTCCTTTTTTAATACATATGGCCCAATCTGCCAACCCATTACACACTTAACAGAGTTAAGCCCCAAGACCTTTTAACTTGTAACATTGTTAGTCCCACAAAGGACTTAACTTGCAATGCCATTTATCACACTGAGGGACCAAAATTGACAAATCCCTAAACTTCATATCACCACAAGGACTTGTGATGTAATCAAAGTATACAAGATGGAGGACCAAATCTGTTTATCTCCCAAACTAACACCATGCACCCTTATAAACAAAATTTCCTGCCTAAATCCACTGTTTATCTCCCCTGTCCCCCCCCCCCCCACCTCGTTTACTGTTCACATTCTGAACAACCATCACCTGATCCCATCTAAACTAAGAAAAGATGTATTTTAGGGATACGGTGTGTGTATTATATGAGTGTTAGGGGGCTGGGGATTCTTAAAGGGGCCCCAACCCAATGACACATTGGCAATCCCCCTCAACACCATTGGTTAGTGAAAAAGACAAAACATCAATGGACAGGATCATTTTACTTGGGCACAAAGGCAATTTTTTATCTCTCTCACACAACAAAACACTCCTTGAAGTACTCAGTGAAGAAACACACCAAGAGGACTCAAGACTTAGTATAAATTGTAGGCTAGTTAGCTTATTTTAGTCTTGTCGAATTTTGTTTAAAGTCAAAAGCTTGTAATCAAAAATTTGTACTATTTTTATTAATGCAATTTACTTTTCTTGTCATTTAAATATTGTCTCTAAATACTTGCAATTTACTTTTTTATGTTTATGCAAATTTATGAGTTTTCTTTAAATCACTTGTCTTTAACCACAAAACTGTCTTTAAATACTGTATTAAGCCCTTGCATAAAGCTTTTGAGACTCAAAAACTTATTTAAAGCGTAGTTTTTAAAATTTCTATCAAAAAATCAAAAAAAGAAGAATTTGTCAAAAGCAATGGAGGCAAGGTTTTATACTGATGGCCTGGTTTTTTAGAGATTCATAGGGAAGAATTTAGGTTGTTTTATACGCTGGTTTGAGAAGCTTATTACTTTTGCCAAAGCATTATCACTGAGTTTTCTCTTTTCAAATTTTTTTGCATTTTATAACTGTTCAATGATATTACTTTTACTTTTTTAGCTTATTTTTGGGCTTACTTATGCTTATTTATTCTTTGAAGTCCTTTGTTTTATTTTTTATTTGAATCTGAGCTCATATGTGCTTAATCTGCTTATTATAATTTGCTTATTGTTAGTGCTTATCTTTGTGTTATTTGTGCTTATTTTTGCTCCATACTAGCTGCTTATTATCTGGCTTTAAATTTCTAAGCTTAATTCTTTGAAAAATAACTTAAAATTTAGTTTTCATTACTTAAGGGAGTGTTTGGGTCAAGACCTCAAAGTGGGTCAAAACTGGTTATAAAAACCAGTGGGTTACTTGGTCAACTTCTACAAGTTTGTTTGAGTAATTTAAATTAGTTTTTAAAGAGGTTTTCAAGCAAAAAGTTGTTTTAAGTTCTTTTTCCTAGTTGGTATTTGAAACTGTGTTTCCAAAACAGTTGGCACAAAGCTTATTTGATTTTGTTTTCAAACCTGTTTTTGAGTCTTACTTTTGAGTCATTTTTAGTATTAAATTCAGTAAAGTAGGCAAGGTTTAGTTTTCATTTGGTAATTTTTAGTTCAAGTCAAAACTGTCAAGTCGATATTTCAGTTTTAAAGTCCGTTTATTAAATCCTTTTATCAGATAGTTTAAAGTGTTTTTAGCTTTTGAGTTTTTGAGAATAAGCTCTTTTCTTGTTAGTCTCCATCTGTTTTAAGTTGTTTTTTTTAATTTGGTCTTATTTTCTAGCTTATTTTATAGGCTGCAAGAGCAACCTTTTTCTTAAAAAGAGACCACATCAGCATATGCTGATGTGCAACTAGCACTTTTCATTATCATTTTTAGTTGCTTATTTGATTTTCAAATGTTGTTTTCTTTGCTGATTTAGTTAGGCCTTAAGCTTGTCTTTAAGCTAGTATAAGCCATTAAGCCTCAAGTTTCCATCTTTGGGCTTAAAAATAAGCCCAAAGGTTGTCCCCTTGGCTATTTTGTCTATTGTTTTTAACATTGTTGCTTATTAGATTTTTGTGCTTATCTGAGTGTTTTTCTTAGCTTATTTTTTATTTTCTTTGCTTATTAGGTTTAGCACATAATCTATTTTTGCTTATTTGTATTTTGCCCTTGCTTATTTTGCCCCTAGTTGCTTAACTGTTTAGCTCAATTCATGCCTTAGTGTAAAAAGTCTAGTAGAAACTGCCTCCATTTCTTGCTTATTTTTCCAGCTTATTTATCATTCTCATAAAAAGTCATTTTTTTAAATTTGCTTATTTTTGCATTCTTTACAAGTTTTCAAAAAAAAATTAAAAAGGGAGGCCAAGGATTCGAACCCTGAACCTTCCCCTTTAACACACACACATATTTAACATCACACACACTCACCATCGGTACCAAGAAAGGCCATCGGTCATACGGTACCCAAATTAATTTATATACCCAATTTTTTTCCTTTTAGCTTATTTACCTTTACGTGCTTATTTTTGGCTTAATCAATAAGCCATTTTTCAAACTTTTATTTTTCTTAGATAGCCCGTAACTTAAGCTACTTTTCTGCATTTTTTCAGATTTTTCCATTAAAGTTTAGTATTTTTAAACAATTTTTCTTTTCAAAACCGTTTTTAATTCATTTAAAATTAAATAAAAATCAAAATAATATAATTTTTTCTTAGTAAAATTTCTTTTATTATTTAGCACTTAGGAAAATTAATTTTCCATCCATAGGGTTTAAATTTCAAAATTTCGTTTTTTAAAGAACGGGTTTAAATCCCGTTCTTGTTTTTAGGTTTTAATCGCTTTTAGCTTTCGTTTTTAGGTTTTCTTTATTCGTTTTTGCATTTTATAGTTTAGAAATAGAAAACCAACTCCAAAAATCTTTAAACCATCAAACGCGCGATCACGAACGTTACTTCTCGATTTTCATTTTGCACCTCGTTGGAGACGACCTGGGTAGAGAATTGAAGGATTTTGTTTTGGATAGAAACGATCTTTTAAAACTCTCGGAATACTTTTAATCGTTTGATTTAGTCCTTATTATTTATATATTTTTTATATATTTAGATAATTAAAAAGGTTGATTTAACTACAATCAATTTTGGCGGCCGTTGATGGGAGGTGTGTGCGATTATCGTTTCCGTTTGAAGAATAGTTTTTTATAGACCTTTTAAACTTCCCTCGTGAAGTTCTCATTCCCAGTTTGTGTATATTTTCTTTTATTTATAAAATACAAAAATATTTTTTATTTTCTATTATTAGTTATAAGATAAAAGATAAAATCAAGAAAAAATCAAAAACATAAAAAATTGTCCTTAATCAAGAAATAAAAATCATCATCAATATAATGCTTGCATCTTGAGCATTATCATAATAAGTTCCCGAACAAAAGATTCAAAACTTGCCTTTGTGTCACTTGCGACGTACGGCTCACCTTTAAAAGTTTAACAAACTCTAAGAGGGGTATAAGGAGGGTTGTTCCGAGGAACTACGACCCTAAAGGAGAAAGGTTTTTAATAGCTTCGCGCTTTCCTACTCCTCCGCTCCTTTGTGCGTTTTTCTTTTAAAGAGCTACCGTGAAGCTTGTCGATTATTGGTTTAAGTTATTCGATCTCGTTTTGTCCATTAAAATAAATTGTGAAATAAATTGAAAAACCAAAAATATTTTTCTTTTAATCTTTTTAGTGCATGCGCACTCGTTCTTCTTCTAATCTCGTTGGTAATTCTTCTTCTAATCCAACCACCACAAACCCAAAACGTCGTAACCGTAGACGTTCAAAACAACCTTTTTCTCTTGAAGAATCTCCCGTAGTTACGATGGCCGATCAACGTACTATGGCAGAATTGCTCCGTGCACCCACCGAGGGTTATGCGGAGGCAATCGTGGTTCCACCAATTCTTGCTGAGCATTTCGAGCTCAAGCATAGTCTCATTAATATGATGACTTCGGACCAATTCTTCGGACTTGAGAAAGACAATCCTCATGACCACATCCGTTGGTTCAACAAAATAACTTCCACAATCAAATACAAGGATGTGCCTAATTCAGCGATTAAGCTTATGCTTTTTCCTTTCTCTCTTGCGGGGGCAGCCCGTCGTTGGCTTGAAAAAGAACCCCCTCGTTCTATTCTCACTTGGGAGGATCTTGTGTCCAAATTCATTAACGAATTCTTTCCCCCCTCAAGAACGACAAACCTTCGAAATGAAATTTCTAATTTTCAACAAAAGTTTGATGAATCGTTTCATGAGGCATGGGATCGATACAAAGATCTCCTTCGTGCTTGTCCTCATCATGGTTTCACCGAATTGCACCAACTTGATACTTTCTACAATGCCTTGAACCCGGCCGACCAAGATTCTTTGAATTCTGCCGCCGGTGGCAATCTTTTGGAAAGAAGTACTCAAGATGTGTTGACGATTATCGAAAACAAATCCAAGGTCCGCAATTCACGAAACAAATCGATTGTTTCTCAAGTGAAATCAAGTGATGGTAATTCTTCTTCTTCCGATATAGCCAAACTTACTCATGCAGTAAATCAGCAAACGAGTGTTGTGACTACCGCTATGACGGCTATTCTAAAACAATTTCAAGCTACCCCACCTCCAGCTTCCGTAAAAGCCGTTGAGGAAATTTGTGTTACGTGCGGTGGTGCTCATCCTTACTATCAGTGTCTCGCCGCCGATGGCAACACTTTCCCGGAATATCGGGATAATATTCAAGGATACGTTGCAGCAGCCGCAGGTAACTACAATCAGGGTAATTCCGGTTATCGTCCTCCAGGTGTGGCTAATCAAACAAGACCATCGGGTTTTGTTTAGCAAAACGGGCAAAAATAATCAAAACCGTTTTAGCCAACCTCAAGGATATAACCAAGGAAACAATTTCAATCAAACTCTAACTTATCAAGCTCCAATTCAACAAAACCAAAGTGTTCCTTTAAGTGAGCTGGAAAAATTTAAGAAAACAAATGAGGCTAATATGAAAGCCATGCAAACTCAAATTAACAATGTGAAAAATGAGTTAAGGAATGAAATGCAAAATTCGATTCAAACTTCAATGTCAAATCAAACCAATGAGCTTAAGAACATGATGGCTAGCTTTTTCCAAATGAACACCGCTTCTACTTCGGGTTCGGGATCTCTCCCTAGCAACACCGTTGCTAACCCGAAGGGTGAATTGAAAGCCATCACCACTCGAAGTGGTCTTGTTCTTGATGGACCTACCGTTCCTATGCCTCCTCCATTCATAAATCCAGAGGAGGATGAACGTGTAGAGGAGACTTTAACGGACCCGGAACATGGTGAGTTTACCATTAAGGTCCCACCTCCTCTTGTCCAAAAAGCTAAACCTCCTTCTCAACGAAACTATGTGGTTCACCAAAGGGATCCTCGTCACCCTCATATCCCTTATCCATCAAGAATGAACCAAGAAAAATGGCAAGAGAAAGATGAAGTCCAAATTCACAAATTTTGGCACATGTTTAAACAACTTCACATCAATATCTCTCTTGTTGATGCTTTGATTCTAATCCCGAAATATCAAAAGATGCTTAAAAGTCTCCTTTCCAACAAGGAGAAATTTATTGAATTGGCAAACACACCTGTCACACCCCGTAAATTCCCGGTTAGTATTCCGACCCACTCCGGTCATCTGTTTTAAATTTTATACGTTACGTTTTTTAATCACTTCTGATATTAATTTTAGGGTTTTATCCTTTAAATTGTGTTTTTTGGCATCGGTTATAAATTAATTTAGGCATTATATGTATTATATTAGCTTTCCTGAGTGCTTCGTGATTTTTAATCACTTCTGATATTAATTTTAGGGTTTTATCCTTTAAATTGCGTTTTTCGCGTTTTTGACCAAACGGAACCCCGAAAACTCGAAATCTTTTCGTGTAAACTCAAGTTATCGTTAATATTATACCCTAAGCCATAAAAATTTCGTTCACTTAATTTTCCTAGCCATATGGGACGCCTAAAACCACAACAAGAGCACCATATGTCCTAAATTAAATACTAGAGCATCTTTTGATTTCATGCACACATGTGCTTATGATAGAAATGGAAGGTTTAGTACTAGATGTATCATTTCCATGCATACCTCTTCTATGTTATGTCATGTGATCTCTTACACTCTTGAAAGAGATTTACACTTACACATCTTGACCAACTTAAATCTTGAGTTTATAGTAAAACTGGCGTAACTTTCGCGTTTTAAGCCCGATTTTGACGTTTCTTATGCCCACGCTTTCGTATTAGGACGAGTTATCATAATTTGACATTTTCATATTTTTGATCCTCTGATGAACAGTACTTTTTACTGTTCACACCAGTTATAAAGTTATTTTTATAGTTTTAGTTATCGTAAAACCCGTAAACGTCGTATTTTATTCGTTATAGCTCCGTTTTTAGCGATTCTTTCGAGCACGTTCTCGTAATTGAAAGTTCTATTTATTTATGAGGTTTACAAAAATAAAAGTTTCTGTCATGAATAGTAACTTTTATAAAAATTGTTTTATAAAAGTATTAATTGTCGTAAACTCGCGAAATTCATAACTCATTCGTTATTAATTGAAAAATTACGATTCTTATCATTTTGGAATCCTAAAAATATGTGTAATCTGTTAAAAATACTAAACTTGCTGTTTTATATAATTTTTATAAATTGTTTTATAAAAATTCTTTTATAAATCCGTTTATTTATCGTATAACTTGTTTTTACCGGTAACATTTTCGTTATTTATCGCTTGTCAGTTCTTCGCTTTTTGGAATCGTCATGCAGTCGTTCTATTTTATAAAAATATAAAGTGGACAGGTGGTTTATGTACAATTTAAACAGAAGTTAGGGTGTTCTTTCTTAATTACGTATGTAAACTTTGTTTCTATAACTTTACCTTTGTTATTTTACCATAAGTCTTTTATTACTATATCTATATTATAGGTCTACAATAATAGGTAATTGTCCATCATTGTCCTCATATGTCCAAATTACCAAGATTAACAAGTTTAACAAGTTGATTATACACATTTACTTGTAGTTTTTCATGTAAATCATTAAAAACCCTAATCTTTCATTAACACATTCTAAGCTTAACCAAGGTTGTTCATCACTTATACTTCCATTATAAACTTATTTTAGTGTTCATATAACATCACTAAAAGTCCATAAACAAGATTAACATGCCATTTGCCATACTTTTACTTGTAACATATTTAAAAAGCCTTTAAAACCCTAATTTTGTATTTATCCATTTTTACACCAAAACAACATGGTACAATCTTTTTACATCCATTTTAATTATTCTATCATTAACATCATAACATGTTTAAAAGTGAACAAATCCATAACTACAAGTAAAAATCCTTTTTACATGTTAAAAAGTCCTAAATGGTGATTCAAGCTATAAAGAATTCTTAATTTGCTATATTATGATAAATTCAAGAACATTAAAGAGTTTAGATGACTCTTATGATGGAATGAAGTGATTCTTCATACAATCTAACCTTGTTTAGATTAAAATCCAAAGCTTTCAACCAAGAAAACCCTAGTTTTCCTAATAAAACCCTAGCTTCCCTTTTCTTGATAATTACTTGCAAATGGCTAACCAATGCTTGGAAACATCTTAGAATATCTTAGGAATGATGTGTATATGTGTGTATAGGTTGTATAAAATTTTGTATGGATTTGGTTAAAGGGGTGTTTCAAGCCGTGGCCTATATGAGCCAAAAAGAGAGTGTTTGTTTGATTTTGTTAAGTATTTTCTATCTATGTGTTATCTCTCTTGAATACTTGTTTATAATATAAGAGTTAGATGGTCAAAAAGTTTGCAATAGTTAGTCAAGAACAAGATGAGGGTTTCTAGGAGAGTTGTGTTCTTGTCTTTGGTCAAAGAAACAAGGTAAGTGTAGTTTTAATAGAAAATTGAAGTACAAAACCAAATTGCAAGATTTTTCTCTTATTTCTTTGCATCATTTGAGGTAAATCCGGCCATAAGGAGTTATACATGATATATTTATGTAATTTTTATGTATTGGGTATAAATGTGGGTATTTGTTGAAGCGTAGAAAAGTTTTGGTGGTTCCGGGTATGCCTAAATGCAATTTATCGCGAAACGTAAACACTTTTCGCAACCAATAAAAATAAAAGGAACAAAGACAAATTTATCCTAAAAAATAATTACATTTAATACTTTTCTTGATTGTTAAAACGTTATTGTTTGATGCCCGATTACATTGAACGATAATTTTTGGCGTACGCGATTTAACTTAACGTTTACGATTTTAAAGCAAACGCGTACAATACAAAAGGTACATTGTGGACTTATTGACGACGTCAATGACCCTAAAACACGGGGTGTTATAGAAGTGGTTTTGTTCTTGATGGACCTTCCGTTCCTATACCTCATCCATTCATTAATCCGGAGGAGGATGAATGTATAGAGGAGACTTTAACGGGCCCAGATCTCACTGAGTTTACCATTAAGGTCCCACCTCCTCTTGTCTAAAAAGTTAAACCTCCTTCACAAAGAAATTATGTGGTGCACCAAAGGGATCCTCGTCACCCTCATATCCCTTATCCTTCAAGAATGAACCAAGAAAAACATAAAGAAAATGATGAAGTTAAAATTCACAAATTTTGGCAAATGTTTAAACAACTTCACATTAATATCACTCTTGCCGATGAATTAGTTCTAATCCCGAAATACCAAAAGATGCTTAAAAGTCTCCTTTCCAACAAAGAGAAACTTTTAGAGCTTGCAAGATACACACCTCACTGATAAATTGCTTAGCGGTTATCCTTAAGAAGTTTACCCGAGAAAACTTGGGAGACCTGGGAAATTTCTCATTCCGTGTGGTTTTAGTGAGCTCAAGTGCAAGGCCCTAGCCGATCTAGGTGCTAGCATCAACTTGATGCCACTATCGGTTTGGAAAAAGTTAGGTTTACCCGAGCTTATTTCCACCCAAATGACCCTTGAACTTGCTAACTGGGAGATTTGCACTCTGGTTGGAATTGCAAGAGATGTCTTTGTTCCGGTTAGAAAGTTCACATTCCCTGACGATTTCGTTATCGTTGATTATGAAAGCGATCCTTGTGTCCCACTCATCTTGGGAAGACCTTTCTTATGGACCGCTCATGCTTCGATTGACGTTCACGGAGAAGAAATGATTCTTCGTGACGGTGACGAAAGATTGATCTTGAATATGAGAAATAACACTTCAAGATATTCTAATACACCTAAAAAAGAATCAATCAACATGATTGATATCTATAATATTTCACACGAAGAATATCTTGAAGACTTGTTGGCAAATGAAAAGATTACCAATCATCTAAGTGGCAATCCTACTTCTTCTCTTACTTCTCATACCGATTTAACTTCACCAGAAGTTATCAATCCATTGAGTGGCAATCCCACTCCAATTTCGGAACCCGTGACCAAGTCTTCTTCTTCCCCCACAATTACTTCCTTCGAAGAAAGTGAGTTAATTTGGGAAGAATTCAAAGCTTATCTCGTAAGTGATTCATTTCTACCAGGAAATGATGATCCTATAGACCTTTTACTCGAGGAGTTCGCCGATGAACTCGCTCTTATTACATTTCCACCGGGAAATGATGATCTTCCTTTTGATATCGAATTCGATCTTAGAGAAATAGAATATTTGCTTAACAATGATCCTACCAAGGAAATGGATTATATTCTCGAGGATTCGATTGATGAGGGTAATCTTGCAAATCCTAATAACATTCTTGTTGATACCATTCCCGAGATGTTCACTGATGAACATGCTCTTGTTTACTCATCCCCACCATTATGGGATGATTATGATGATGAACTTTTTGATCTTGAGAGCGTTAATGATGATACTTATAATGATCCTTTTGACTCCAAGGAAGAGAAAATCAAAGATTCTAAAATCTTGATTGATGAACTTGATCCACCTGGATCAAGTGATTTCCTTCCTTTTCCGAGTGTGACTCGGTTTTCTATGAGGATTTTTCCAAGGTTGATGCTTTGCCTTCAAACAACAACGAGGACAAGGTATTTAATCCGGGTATACTCATTCATGAGAACCCCTTTGAAGTCACCAATTGTGCAACAATGGAAAAGAATGTAAAGAAGATATCCATATCTAATGCTTCTTTAATTCTTGAGGATTTAGATCCTCCTCTTTCTCTCTATGAACTTCCTTTCCACAAAGAAGTTCCCGGGCTCGGAGCTTTACTCTTGTTTTCATCAGAAAATGAGGAAAAAGTTTTCAACCCCGGTATGACAACCATGACTTGAGCAGGTTGGTCAAACCGTAGTGTTGACCTAAATGTATCTATTGCAATGTATGGTTATGTGTTTATATGTATTTAAGTTTTCCTTACATATTGCCATTTAAGCTTGTATCGTCTTTTAATCCTGTTGTTTAAACTCATATAAAAGCTTTTAAGTCATTGAAAGCCTTTATATAAGCTCATTTCATTTTCTGTCAAAAAAAATGGTAAAAAAAAATTCCAAAAAAAAATATCTAAAAAAAGAAAAGAAGAAATCAAGCAAGGAGCAAAGTGAATTAAGGATGACCTTGGTTTAGAGCTTATGGTAAGCACTTAGGACTGGTTTATAAGCTTTGGAAAGCTTATTGTTTAGCCAAAAGCAAAGGACCCTTTGTAAGCCTTCTATTTACATTTTTGCTTAAGTTACTGTTCATCAGCTTATTTTTCTTCTTATTTGTGTATTTTTATGTTAATTCATGTTAGTTTATGCTTATATATGCTTGCTTTTTGATTTTATGGCCCTTTTTTTTTTTTTTTGCGTTAAGTTTTTGCTTAAACTGCCTTGTATGCCTTACACTTATTGCTTATTGGTTCGTTAAGTGCTTATTTCCTGTTGAGAATTGCTCATTTATACTTAATATGCTTATATGTTCATCTGTTTTTCAAAACCCTTGTTTAAATCTTTTCAAATCAGCCTTTAAACTTGATTTTCAAAACTAAAGGGGTGTTTGGCATAACTGCCAAATTGGGTCATTTTGGGTGAAAAACCCATTGGGCTTGGTCACTTGGCAAGTTGTGCAAAAAGCCTTTTTAGAATTATTTTCAATCTCTTATTCAAGTTTTTGATCTTTTAAGATTGTTTTTGAGTTTTTCTATTAAAGTTTTTAAAATTGTTGGGTCAAAACTGTTTTAACACAACTTCTTTGATTAAGCCTTTAAATCCTTTTTTTTAGTTAAGTTTTTGAGTTGTTTTTGTGTCAAAATGCATTAGTTTAAATGTCTTAGGTTTTCTTTAGTTTTGTTCAAAGTTCTTCGAAAAACGTCAGTGATTTCAGTTCCAAAAGACTCTTTTCATTCTAATATCAGACATTAAAAGTTGTTTTTTAGTTCTTGAAATTTTGAATATAAGCTCATTAGGAGTTTGTCTTTATCTGTTTTAACTTAGATTTTGAATTTGAGCTTATTTAACGGCTTATTTTGTACCCTACTTATTGCCCTTTGTGCTTTCAAAAACATTCAGCAATTGCTGAGTGTTTTCAGCCATTTTCACAACAAATTTTCTTGCCCTACTTGCTTTTCAAATTCTTTGTTCTTTGTTGATATTTGTAGCTTATAAGCCCCTCTTTAAGCTCAGATGACCTCATAGCCCATAATGATTTGTTGGTTGCTTAACAATTAAGCCCAAACCTGTCTCCCTAGATGCCCCACACCTAAATTTTGTGGCTTATTTACTATAGCTTATTGCTCTTTTTGGCTTATTTGCTTTATCCTTTGTGCTTATTTTTCTTTTTCATTGCTTATTAGGAATAGTATTCTATATGCTTTAACTTATTTCTGTTTTCCTTGTGCTTATTTACCTAAAATTTGCCCAACAGTTAAGCTTTCTTTAGACTTAGTGTAAATTAACATATCTGTCAGCTTTAGTTGCTTATTTTCTAGTTTTTTTCAGTTTCAAAAAAGTTGTCCTTTTTAATCTTGCTTATTTTTGAGTGTTTTACAAGTGTGTAAAAAAAAGGTTTTATAAAAAGAGAGAGGCCAAGGGTCGAACCCTGGACCTCCCCCTTTGCACACACAACACACCTTGCACACACACTAACCATCATGCTACAATAGCTCATCCATTATCCCTAGCATCTTTTATTATTTTAACCCTTTATTTTTCTTTTAAGCTTTAAGCACATTTGTGCTTATTTCTGGCTTATCCAATAAGCCACCTTGCACCATTTTATTTTTCTTGAATTTAGCATTCTGTCAGCTACTTTTCTCCTTTATTTTTGGGAGTATTGTTCCTATTAGTTTTGCTAATTTTAAACATTTATTTTCTTTAAAACTGTTTTTTAATTATTAAAAATTATTAAAAAAAATAATTCTTTTTTAGAAAAATTTATTTTATCATATTGCACTTAGGAAAATTATTTTGGCTTTCGTAGGGTCATTTTTTCAAAATTTCATTTTTTAAAGAACAAGTTTCGAACCCCGTTCTCGTTTTCTTCGTTTTTCAAATTTAGAAGCTTTCGTTTTAGGATTTTATTTAATATTTCTTTTAATTTGATCATTTAGGATAATTAAAACTAAAAAAATTCATTTTATGTTTAGTTTTTGATAATTTAGATTTTTTTAAATCGTGTTTTTTCGTTCCCTGTTCTGTCTTAAAGTTTAAAACCCTTTAAGCCCTTCGTTCATAAGTTTTTCCCCTTATTCGTTTTTCTTTTAAATCTTATAAATATAGATAATCAAATCCAAAAATCCTTTTTAGAAAAACCAACTCCAAAAATCTTTAACCATTCAAATGCGCGATCACGAACGTTCTCTATTTTCAATTTGCACCTCGTTGGGAGAACGACCCGGGTAAATTTTTGAGGGATTGTGTTTTGGATAGAAACGAATCTTTTGAAAGCTTATCGGAATACTTACTTTAGCCTTATTATTTATATATTTATATAATTAAAAGGGTTGAATTTAACACTACATCATTTTGGCGCCGTTGCCGGGGAGGTGTAATCGATTATCGTTTCGTTTGAAGATTAGTTTTTGAAGACCCTTCCCTCGTGAAGTTATTATTCCTGTTTGTGAATATTTTCTTTTATTTATAAAAATATAAAAAACACAAAAATATTTTTTATTTTCTTTTATTAGTATTAGTATAAGATAAAAAATCAAGAAAAAATAAAAAACATAAAAAATTGTCCTTAATCAAGAAATAAAAATCATCATCAATATAATGCTTGCATCTTGAGCATTATCATAATAAGTTCCCGAACCAAATATTCAAAACTTGCCTTGGTGTCACTAGTGACGTACGGCTCACCTTTAAAAGATTAACAAACTCTAAGAGGGGTATAAGGAGGGTTGTTCCAAGGAACTACGACCCTAAAGGAGAAATGTTTTTAATAGCTTCGCGCTTTCCTACTCCTCCGCTCTTTTGTGCGTTTTTCTTTTAAAGAGCTACCGTGAAGCTTGTCGATTATTGGTTTAAGTTATTCGATCTCGTTTTGTCCATTAAAATAAATTGTGAAATCAAGTGAAAAAACCAAAAAATATTTTTCTTTTTATCTTTTTAGTGCATGCGCACTCGTTCTTCTTCTAATCTCGTTGGTAATTCTTCTTCTAATCCAACCACTTCAAACCTGAAACGTCGTAACCGTAGACGTTCTAATGAAAGAGTCGAACCGTTCGCTCTTGAAGAATCACCCGTAGTTACGATGGCTGATCAACGTACTATGGCAGAATTGCTCCGTGCACCCACCGAGGGTTATGCGTAGGCAATCGTGGTTCCTCCAATTCTTGCTGAGCATTTCGAGCTCAAGCATAGTTGGTTCAACAAAATATGATGACTTCGGACCAATTCTTCGAACTTGAGAAAGACAATCCTCATGACCACATCCGTTGGTTCAACAAAATAACTTCAACAATCAAATACAAGGATGTGCCGAATCATGCGATTAAGCTTATGCTTTTTTCTTTCTCTTTTGCGGGGGCAACCCGCCGGTGGCTTGAAAAAGAACCTCCCCGTTCTATCACCACTTGGGATGATCTCGTGTCCAAATTCATTAATGAATTCTTTCCCCCCTCAAGAACGACAAACCTTCGAAATGAAATTTCTAATTTTCAACAGAAGTTTGACGAATCGTTTCATGAGGCATGGGATCGATACAAAGATCTCCTTCATGCTTGTCCTCATCATGGTTTCACCGAATTGCACCAACTTGATACTTTCTACAATGCCTTGAACCCGGCCGACCAAGATTCCTTGAATTCCGCCGCCGGTGGTAATCTTTTGGAAAGAAGTACTCAAGATGTGTTGACGATTATCGAAAACAAATCCAAAGTTCGCAATTCAAGAAACAAATCGGTTGTTTCTCAAGTGAAATAAAGTGATGGTAATTCTTCTTCTTCCGATATAGCCAAGCTTACTCATGCAGTAAATCAGCAAACGAGTGTTGTGACTACCGCTATGACGGCTATTCTCAAACAATTTCAAGCTACCCCACCTCCAGCTTCCGTAAAAGCCGTTGAGGAGATTTGTGTTACTTGCGGTGGTCCAAATCCTTATTATTAGTGTCTCGCCGCCGATGGCAACACTTTCCTGGAATATCAGGATAATATTCAAGGATACGTTGCCGCAGCTGCGGGTAACTACAATCAGGGTAATTCCGGTTATCGTCATCTAGGTGTGGTTAATCACACAAGACCATCGGGTTTTGTTCAACAAAACGGGAAAAATAATCAAAACCGTTTTAGCCAACCTCAAGGATATAACCGAGGAAACAATTTCAATCAAAATCCAACTTATCAAGCTCCAATTCAACAAAACCAAAGTGTTCCTTTAAGTGAGTTGGAAAAATTTAAGAAAAAAATGATGTTAATATGAAAGCCATGCAAAACCAAATTAACAATGTGAAAAATGAGTTAAGGAATGAAATGCAAAATTCGATTCAAACTTCAATGTCAAACCAAACTAACGAGCTTAAGAACATGATCTCTCCTTAGCAACATAATTGCTAACCCGAAAGGTGAATTGAAAGCCATTACCACCCGAAGTGGTCTTGTTCTTGATGGACCTTTCGTTCCTATGCCTCCTCCATTCATTAATCCGGAGGAGGATAAACGTGTAAAGGAGACTTTAACGGACCCGAAACATGGTGAGTTTACCATTAAGGTCCCATCTCCTCTTGTCCTAAAAGCTAAACC
>BQNB010031188.1:0-54210 GCA_026074375.1 Tanacetum coccineum
AAGGGAGAAGGAGAAGGTGATGACGCTGACCTGGAACGAGCTATCAAGCTCAGCTTGGATCCAGCCTTTCAGCCTCAAGGTCGGGCACCTATGCGAGGAGTAACGATCAGGGACCCAGTATCAGAAACAACTTCCAAACTGCATGAAGTAGTAGGCAAGGGAAAGGCCGTTGTAACTGAAGAACAAGTAGCTCATTCCCTGGTCGATCTGTCAAAGAAGAAAAGAACCACTGATAAGTTTATCCTTATTAGGCGTGATCAAACTCCTCCTTATTCGACAACTGGACCCTCTTCTCAACCTGAAGATGACACATCAGAGAAAGTGATCCATGAATCTTCATCAACATCTGATTCAGAAAGAACATAAAGTGATACAGAAACTGGTTCTCCTAAAGGTGACAAAGTTTAAGGTGAAATAGACTCGTCTACCGTAACTTCAGGAGTGAGCATTCCTGTATCAGACCCTGAGAAAGCACGTGAGGCTCTGGCTGGACCAGACCCTGAGCCTATGAACGAAGACCAGACTGGATCAGACTCTGGAAAACTACATGTGTCTCTTGCTGGACCAAACCCTGAGCACATGGATGATGAATGAAAAATCTAGATGACACTTTTAACTTTGGGGATCAATTTCTTCATGACAAACCAACCGAAGATGATCAGGAGAAATCTAAAGTTAGAGAGGAGTCTGACTCCACCTTACCTGATCCAAGTCATCAGACAGTAACTTCAACTCCTCCAGTGATTGCTCCCTTCACAGATGTCTCATCTTCTAAGCCGTCATTACTGGTCACTCCTCCACCAATCAACACGGAAGCTACAACAATCACCACATCTCTCCCTGAAATCACTCCATTCATCGCCCTTCAGCTAAGAGTGGCAAGATTGGAGCAAGAGATGTCTGAAGTGAAGAAGACTGATCACTCTGCTGATGTTTTGGCTTCAATTAGATCCCAAGTTCCTACGGCTGTTGATAATTATCTAGGAACAAAACTTGATGATGCTCTCCTTAAGGTTCTTGAACGACACACTGCAGATTTAATCGAGAAATACTCTGTGTTGCCTGGCCCAGAGTCTGTCAAGAATCAAGAATCTGAAAAGAGTCCGAAGGAGATTATCAGAGCCAAAAAGGAACAAGGTGAGGAGAAACAAGATTCAACTTACTCCATCAGGTCAACTGATAAAGTTGATCTTGAAGAATTTGATCTAAAGAGTGCTCTCTTCAGACACATGAATAAGATCAAGTCTGCAAACAGAAATACTACCAACTACCGTCTCTACCATGCTCTTATGGAAGCTTTGATAGCAGATGAAGATGCCATGGATAAGGAAGTTGCAGACAAGGTTAAAGACCACAAGAGAAAGCATGATAGTGATGATGATGAAGACGATGATGATGATGAAGACGATGATGATGATGAAGGCCCTTCAGCTGGATCAAACCAGGGTAGGTCAACAAAGAGAAGGAGATCTGATTCTGCCGCTTCTGGGTCAGCTCATCCTCCTCCAAAAGATGATGACCAAAAGTTAAAGAACCAAGGAGTATGATTGCATTGCGTCTATAAAAACATCATCCTTACTCAACTGGATGGCAGGAATCACTGAACACAAGAGATGCCGGTGACTCTTCGATGCACAGATCTTGATCCCGAATCAGAACCAGTTGAACAAATCTTCTGATGACATTCCAATGCCAGGATGAAGGGAATGAATTAGATATGGGAGGACACTGACATCGCTCACTATTCAACATGGTGTCAACCACACTACAGTGGTTTTACAACCGATTCCTGAAAGCGAAAGACCAGCCACACCTGAACCAGAATAGACCATTCCCCCGAATGATTTCCCAGAACCAGAGAACAACTGGGCAAATACATACGCCACAACGTATAAAGTTCCTGAGGAGAACAAGCTTCAAAGGAAGACGTATGATATTGGGTCATTCATAAAATGGTTCTGCTGACGAACAGGAAAGAAAGATGAAAAACTCTGCAAGCCAGATTTTGAAAGGTCAATCTTTTCACCAACCTTGTTAAAGCCTTTCACAAAAACATCGTCTTTCTTCAATATCAGATGGATGAATGCCATAAGCTGCTGACAAATAAGGTTGACTTGAGTAATCCGGAGGGTCATCAAATTCCGCCAAAATTATTTATATCCCTTACCTTAGGAGGGACCACAATGGTCAGGTAACAATTCAACACAATTCTTATTCATAAGGATCTGGATTATCTGCTGACAGGTGACAAAAGAGCGAAAAATTGCGCCTTTTCCGTTATCCATGCTCAAAGCCGTCGTTTCCTAGACTTTGGCCTTTGAAGAATTGTTCCATCAGTTTGTAGGTTGAGAGTGAAGCGATAGACATCAGTGCGGTATATGACATCACTCACTTGATGGTGTAGGAGATGGAATTCTATATCATCAAAACAGGAGTCTACTGATCGTGAAGCAGTCAGATCGAAATGCAAATTCTCAGTGTGATCAGTGTCAAAGTGTTTGAAAAAATATGGATTACATCTACCTAAAGAGAGATAATTTCTTCGGCGATTCGCTACCAAGAATATCAAGATTCTCGAAAAGGATTTCAAAATCTTCATCCAAATGATTTTGAAGATTATTCCTTCTCAAATATTCAAGAATAGCTCTAACCATATTGACCAAGAACAGACAAGATAGTCTTCACACGAAGTCTACAATGTGGAATAGACATCTGACGTATCAGAATCATGTGGGAGGACTTACAGCTCTGGATTGAAAGTTATCAAAACAAAGTCAACCTTGAAGTCCTTAAATTGGGATGCAGCCGACTATTACTTTCAAAGAAGGGACTATTTATGATCGACCCTAAGCCAAGAGCAGTTGTCTGCAGAGACAGAAAAGTTCAAAGATAAGCTGTATGAGGGCTGAAAGAGCTTCACAAGTTTGTGATCGGGGACGTTGACAAAGATATCTTGGAAAAGCCTTGGACCAAATGGTTAAGACTTTATCTGTTACGAGTACAATAAGGGACATGGAGGCTAGGAAGTGGTCAGAGGGTTGACAAGAGAAGATGCAAAGACTTCATCACAGCAAATCGAGAAAAGATCTACAGATCAGAAGGGATCTTATCGGAAGTTTTAGAAGCCTTTGTTGGAGGAGCAAGAATAAGAGATATGACTACAGGATGATCAACAGAACAACGTGGACGCACATCGTCATTTACAATTCAAAAGAGTCAATCTTGTTTTCTTATTGTGAATAATATAACTTGTACAGTAGTAGATAGTTAATCTCTTGATGATTAAGGGTAGGAGTAATTGATATCCCTCAACGATTGAGGGGGAGCAGTTATATGTTTCATTACTCGACTTGCGGAATTTAAGACCACTCTTTCGACCAAATTTTATAACATATTTAAATCTTTTTGATATATCCAAAATGTCAAAGGGTTTTAGAAATTTTTGGCTAAGGGGAGAAAATGTGATTAAATATGTATTATAATATTTTAACTGTGATTATTAGGCTCATAGACTCGACCACCAAACGTGCAAAACAATTTCGAATAAAGAAAAGCACATTTTGAGAGGGGGGAGCGTTTCTAAAAAAATCAAAACAATTGAGGTAATCTAAAGCTTTGATATTTATATCATAAGTAACCTTATGAATTTTCAAAATCGGTTTTATGGAAAGAGAAACTGTACAAAAAGGAACCGACCATGTATTTTATCTTAATCTAGAGTAATAAGGTTGGGTAAGGTTAGGTACTTTTCCCACTGATCCAGCAATAAACGGAGGGATCTTCACAAGGGCAATTACTAGTAGTGTAGAAGTCCTTAGGTATGACATGAAAAAGGAGTAAAAGTGAGAATAAGGGAAAAGTGCCGACTGAGATGGAGCTAGTACTGGAATTAACCCAACAAGGTTCTAGTCATGAAGTCTCTTGTAAGCACTGAAGGGTGTTAAAGAATTTAAAAAGACGTAAAGATAAGGGTGTAAAGTAAGATCGCCTTCATTCACTTAGGCAGAAACCGGGTCAATTCATATGCTGCCAGAATCACTAAGATGATTGCTGACATTGAAGATCGACATCATGGACCCAGTGATGCAATGCACAACCCTCCCTAGCCACTCAGAATCTTTCAAAAGATTTCTGTTTCATTTCTCAGAAGAACTAATATACGGTATCTATGACTTTCTCACTCCGACGTTAGTTGATATTAAATTCGGTGGCAGTATTGCTCCAAGCTCCGATTTTCTAAAACCCAATACGCACTATTGAGTCTAGAGCAAGAGATCGTCATTATCTTGTTTGGACACATATCCAATTTCTCTTGTCTTTCACACACTGTGGAAACAAGTCTATCCTTTAGGAGTACTTGATTAACCTTGTGATATTGCCAGGAGACAGCCGAGTGAAACCCGATAGTTTTTCACAATGGATGATGGAAATACCTGCTTAGAGCAAACTCAAACATGATCTAGGTAGGTGGACTTGTGCGATTAAGACTAGAATCAAATTGTGTCAATGGAAAGAAACAATGGTGCGTTCTGTGTGAATCAAAACTCTGTTCCAGTATAAGAATGATGGATATTTATCATTTGACAAACAATCAAACTCTCAAGGTGTTACAAAATTTCTTCATAAGGAAAACACTTAGACTGTCTTTTCAAATCAATTTTCTTTTCTTTACTAATTGTTTCATTATGGATATCTTTAAGATGGAGATGGAGATGGAAAAATTCCCACGTTACTGACGTGTCATGTAAATAACCGAATGACAAGACACGCACCTACACTTGTTATGAGTTATGAAAGACCTCATAAAGGTTCCCAAAGCTTCCGCAAAATCTGATGTCATGTATTTATTCTCAATGTGACATGATGGTGATCCTTACAAGTATGATGTAAGATTATGTTGGCCGCTGAGCTCAAGAAAGATCAATGATCACAGTCAAAGACAAGCGTAAGTTGAATCAAAAAGATTTACATCCCAAAGGTATAAGAGAAGATCAAATGTCTCCGAGCGATAGGAATAAATTGATTAAAGTTTCGCGATTTTTCAAAGGGGCTGAACTCACTTATGGGGGAGATTGTTAGATTTAGTAAAAGGGACTCGGTCACCACGTGTATTTTATCTGTTTTTATAGCTCGTAGTTTAATAGTTAAATAGTCGTTTTTCGGTGTTAAGTATGGTACGATACCAGGTTTATTGTAAGTACTATATATCGCCTTTTTCAAAACTTTGGAAAGAGGTAAGCTTGTATTATTTTTCTTTCATAGAATAACACTTTCTCTCTTAGATATTCTCTTCAAGTGTTTCTCTCTCCAGAAACTATGCCAATTCCAAGAATCGACCCCGGACGTATTATGATAATGGTTATTCCTATAGTCATTATCGTGACGATTTTTTATGATATATTTAGTTCTCATACACTCGAGGTGAGTTCATAGCCCCACGTTTTACATTTATAATAGTTTACAAGTTTTGGGGTGAGAAACATATGCATGTTTTACAATTGGACGTAAGTGGACATTTTACTTTACGATTACGTGTTTGCATAAGTAGCGATAACCCATCTGAGCTCATAATCATGAACTGTCAATTACTGTTATGAGCGCGAAAGTTATAAATAGATCTATTTGGGATTGACATCCCCGTTCGGGTGATTAGCTAAGATCATGTGGACAACGAAAATATACCATGTTAGACATAGGATGTTGCGGGTTTAGAACATCATCAGGGCAATGTTGACAATTTATATTGCATTTCATACATGTCGAGCTTCAGTGTCATGAGCTTAGGAAAACGTAATTACATTTTATGATGTTTGCATCTGTTGCATTATCATGGGGAAATCTTGCGGTCCTACATTATACATTTTATAAACCTATGAATTCACCAACATTATTGTTGACGTTTTAAGCAATGTTTTTTAGGAGGTCAATAAGGCACGAGGTTCAAGGGATACATTGATGATTATGTTTTGGATGTCATGCATTAAAGATTTGGTCGCATTACATTTTGTATAATTGTTATGGGCTAGAATCTTTGTATTTTGAACAAGTAAACATGTGAAGCTTCAGGCTTTTGTAACAAACAATTTACTAAATTCAATGTATCGGTTTTAAACGGCTTTTAATGGTCGTTCTTATATATATCTTGTGCTATTGATCTATGATGTACCACCCTCAAACCCATATTCCGCTGCGACTGAATTTGGGGGTGTTACAGATTGGTATCAAGAGCCAAGGTTATAGAGAACCTGGTCAAATGTTTTGCTGGACTATAACCATTTTCAAACATTGCATTCATACAAAAGGGGTTTTCATGGGACATACATACACTAGTTGTTGCATTAGTTGATTAGACTAGATGCATTCATGATTGATATACATGTTATTAAATACTATGTATATTACTATAAGAGTCTTATATTAATACTTATATAAGCTACTTTTGATTTTCAGATTTTGTCATGTCGGATTCGGAGGATTCCACAGTCACACACACGGCGGTATCCAGTCCATTCGAGGGTTTGTCAGACATTGGATCATCAAGAGTCGATGGACCGCCAGTGATGCCAGAGGACCCATATGCATACGTGGGGGTCGCTTTTCAGGCACCACCATCTCCTGATTATGTGCCCGGACCTGAGCACCCACCTTCACCTGTCTATGTACCATATGTACCAGAGCCTGTATACCCGGAGTTTATGCCACCAGAGGATGAGTTGTTACCAGCTGAGGAGCAGCCACTGCCTGCTGCTGTCTCACCCACTGCTGATTCACCAGGATATATTCCTGAGTCTGATCCTGAGGAGGACCCCGCCGATTATCCTGCCGACAGAGGAGATGATGATGATGATGATGAGTCATCCGATGATGACGAGGATGATGACGATGATTGTGACAACCATGACTTGAGCAGGTTGGTCAAACCGTAGTGTTGACCTAAATGTATCTGTTGCAATGTATGGTTATGTGTTTATACGTGTTTATATGTGTTTGTGTGGGATATGTGAGATTGTATAATCAATCCATTGAGCGTGATCGTCTCATTGGGATTGGATTTGTGTTGAATTTTGTGAAGTTCATTTCGTTCACTTTTGGTGACAAGGGAACTAATTTCGGTGATTGAAGCGATTTCGCGTTAATTGTGTCAATAATTATACGTATACGTATTTTTGTGTTAGTAATTTAAGACACGTTTAGGTTTAGAGGTTAAGTTAAGTGAAATGAGTTATTTGATGGAGAAATTTCATCTTAACCAACTTATAGTGATAATGGAATTGATTGGGTATTTTGAGAAAATTGGTTTGGTTAATACGTGGATCTCTAGGTGATGGATTAAAATGAGAAGTGTGTCGATTGTGAAAGAAATGAGTTTGTTAAAATATGAGAGTTTTTGGAAGACTTTCTATTTTTTTAAAAGTGAATTTGGAAATTAAAATTTATTTTTAGATGTAGTTTTCAAAGCAAAAATGGTTTAACAAATTATCTTAGGCTTTTTATCAAAACCTAAGGTATAAAAATAATTTATTAATAATAAAAGAAATTAAATTTTTTTTTGGCATGAGGACTTAAAATCCGAATTTTATAAAAGAATAGGAAAAAAAAAAAAGAAAAAAAAAAGAAAAGGAGTTTGACTTGGGGAAACAAAATTGTAAAAAAGGAATTATCTAAAATCTATTCTATTGGTGGGCTATAAATACAAATCAAAGATCCCAAAACCCTCCCCTAATACCAGTCGACCGAATTCAGAGAGGCGAAAAAGAGGAAATTTTAGGGTTCTTTTCTAGGTAAATTTTCTTATTTTATGTTCAATTCTAATTGTAATTTTTCAATTATTGGTTATTATTCTAACTAATAAACAAATGTACATAATTAATATGATGGATTAGGGTTCATGTAAGATCTGTAAATTTAGGGTTTTTATCTTTTAAAATCGTTTTTATATTGTTAATGAAGTTAATCATGTGTAATTAGGGTTTTAGGGTTAGTAATTTCGGAGTTAAATTGTTGGCAGTTTAGAAGGGCATCTTGCGAGAGTCATAACTGATCTCCCGAAATAGCTTTTAATGATTTTCAAAAGCCCTAAATTTCTACAGACGAGTTACTTTCAAACCCCATAGGTTTCATGAATTAAAAGTGAGTGGAAGGTATTTAAATAATTCAAACAAGATTCGTTGTCAAGGCTGAGTTTTTATGTCAGATTTAGGTCAAGTTGTGAGAAGTAAAAACCCTATTTAAAATTTGAATTAGACTTAGCCCTTCTACAGTAGTTAAGTCTTATATGTCTATTAAAAATCCCCCAAAGGAAATTAATTAATTCGAAGTCTAAGTATGATTTTTAAGCCTAAACTTTTTAGTGCGCAATCAGACCCGAATTGAGACTGTTTTGGAGTTTGATTTTCTTAGGAGTACTTGTGTATGTAATTGACACTTGGGAGTCTCAAGGTAGTTAATATACTCATTAATGAACATAGGTAATTTTTGGTTTGAATTATGAAGGTCATTTAGTTAAGGTTTTGAGTGCGATAAGTCACGTTAAAATTCTGCAGTTTGGCACGAATGGTGACTAGCTAGTGAAACTTGTTAAGTAAAGTGGTTTAAGTTGGGTATGGAGTCAAGGTGACCCATGGGGTTAATAGAACATCTTAGACATCCATCATATGAATGTTACATGTATATTAAGCTTTCTGCTTAATAGCGTGTAACACGAATTATTCTTGTTGCGTAGATTTGTGATTGTCATTTGTGAAGCCTTGTTGGAAGCTTTTGGGAAGTTAAGCATCAGGTGAGTTTCATAGTCCCACTTTTACTTCGTTTTAAACTTGGGATGGAAATGATGCTAGTATGGAAATGTTTTGATTACTGTGATAATGTGTTTAAAGTGATGCATGGACTTTATGTGGCTATTATATGTTATGTGCTACATGTTTGTGATGTGATACGCTCCATGGCTTAGTGATCAATTGGAGTGGGTTTTGTGGTATGCTCCATGGCTTAGTGATCAATTGGAGTGGGTTTTGTGGTATGCTCCATGGCTTAGTGATCAATTGGAGTGGATTTGTGGTATACTCTATGCTTAGTGGTTCAATTGGTGTACGTTCTGCATGATAGAAGACGTTCTGTAAATGTGTGAATGGTAATCGGTTTGGGATTGGATCTGAATTGGTTTACATGGATAGCTTATATGGTAGGTCATTTATTGTCATGCCTGTTTTTTTTTCATTTATCACAGTAATGATTTAATTGGATTTACATCGTGTCTTAAACCTATGACTCTCACCAACTTTATGTTGACGTTTTTAAGCATCATTTTCAGGTGAGTATCGTGATGATAAGAAGGATGTTAGGAAAAGTGGCTAAAGAGACCTTAGGCATTGCTTGTGGAGTTGTCTTTTCTGGTCTTTTCATTTGTTTTGCTTGATACTTGTTTGTTGGAGATTGTTAGTATTTGGATCATTTTGTTTCGTGTATGACATTACTTTAGTAATGCAAGACTCCTCTATCTTGTGTTGGGTATTGTCATGACACATAGTGTCCATTTGATTATTTCTTTCATTTAGATTTCTCTATAGTAGACACCATTGTGTTGTGATGATATCTATGATGTTTTCGCTCGTGTTTTCGCCTCTAGGCGGGGGTTTTGGGACAAGATTGGTATCAGTGGCCCTATGGTTATAGAGAACTAGGTGGTTGAGCCTAGACTATAGCTTAAGGGTCCCTCATATAGTTGCATTTTAGGGCATAAGTGTTTGTGTACGTATATACCGTATGTTTCCGCTACCTAAAAGCTTTGAAATTCTTTCTATTTTAAATTACTACTATATAATATGAAATATATACTTTTTCATTATGGGGATCTAATAATATATACCCCTTTGTTATTATTTTAGTCATGTCTTCCCCTACCCCTAGGAGATATCGTTGGGAGATTGTTTACCTCACTGGACCCGCGGAGTTGGGTGACTTTTGAGAGAGAAAAGTCAAACCCAAGCGAGGCCCAACATAAGTTTATTTCATTTTCTACCTCGATGCGTTACTATAATCGAGGATTGATTTTATATTTTGGGTCACGATGTGACTTCTGTTTCGTTTGGTCGATTGGGATTTTATGTTTCGTTAGGTGGATTATCATGTTTGAGTTATATTTGGATTATTATTAAGTGCTATGTGGTAGATGTGTGTTATCATTGAGAGGTGTGGTCTTGGAAGTAAGTACGCGTGTGCAAAAGGTGCAATTATAATTATGGTCGCCATCATAATTATAAGGTGTCACACACGTGGGCTTGTTATTTGATTTGCATTGTCATTGTTGTTGTATGTCATTATGTATGGTGTTAGGTCGGATAGTTGTGTAGATGTGATGTGATATCCTGTTGAGGATGGTTGTGTGGTTAGAGAATTCCTCTCTTAACTGATTGGGCGATTATATTAGGTTGGGTTGAGTAGATGGTAAGGTTTCTTTTCATCTATCGTTTGCAGATACATCGGATACTTGTTGGCATTGTCGTAGCGATTCTTAAGTTGGTTCGTTAGCTGGTTGTTCGTTGAGATATCCAACGCTCGTGTTGGTATTTTTAGTTGCCATCATAGAACTAGTGTTCTATGTTCTCCGTTCGACGTTTTGATTGGTTCCCCTGTCTAAGGTGGCGATACTTTTTGGTTTGGTTCTAAGACCGTTGGTATGGATGAGTCCTTATGGTTTGTTTGGTTTGCAAGAGTTCTTGTCGTGTTCGTTTTCAAGTAAATTAATATTCTGGTATTAGAATTCTTAAGGTATTTTTGAGTCTATTTTGCTATCATGATGTTTTTTTTGTGAGTCATAAATTCCTTTTCAAAGTAATTTTGTTGTAGTCGATATCATATCGTTTAGGTGTTAAAAACTTCTTTCGAAAATAAATTATATAAATAAAATGCAACACATTTGTTTTAACCATCTTTTGATTTCTTTTATAAAATCATAATTAAAATAATTTTATGAAAATTTTATTTAAATTTATTTTTACACTTAAAATTATTGGATATTGTTAAACTAAGGTGATTCTATTGTTTTTAAAAACTGATTGGTTTAAGGTTTTGAGGGAAAGTTCTACTCTAGGTAAAAAGTCGGTTTTGGAACAAAGGTTCTTTATCTTTTAATATAATGGGTCGTTTGGAAAGTGGTATGTATTTCTTTGGGTGATTCTAGCATCGTTGATGGTTTGGTTTGGTCTGAGGTTCGTTCGTTATGTCGATGTTTATATTCGGTTGTTTCTTCTTTTGGGATTGTGTGATTTTTGGGTCCATACCAATTGGGCATGTGAAGTTGGTATTTCTACATGGCCTGGGTTTAGAGTGATGGTAGGTCATATCTTATGATGAGTGTGCCGATTGAGGGTAGCGAAGCGAATAGAATTATTCGCGATTCCAAGTTAGAATTTGAGAATTCTCATTTTACTTAGTACCTCTTAGTTATGGGAGCGTTGATGTAGCCGTATGAGAGAATTAGTTATTGAGGCATAAGGCTTGGATGGTATGCTACAAGAAGGTAGTTAAAATACCTTAGTGAGCTAAAAAGTGTTTAAGGTTCGTGAGGAAACGAACTAAAGAGGATGCGAGGTCTCGTAGGAGTACCAAAGCATATGAGTCGAAATTTAGTGATACTTTAGTAGTATGTGAGCTTCTTAAAGTGTTTCTCAAGATTTAATGGGTTTTACCCCTCGTCGTAGAATAGGATTTCGTATGAAATTAGTACAAGAAGCGATGCCGATTTGCGAAGGCTCATGTTGTTTGACGTTTTTAGAAAGACAAGAGGTGTGGAATGATTGCAAGAGTTGCAAGGTGAGGGTTGGTTCGAATGGTAACTTATTGTGGGAAGCGTCTGTATTGTATGATGAGAAGAAAGGTGGGTAGTTTAGGATGTGCATGGAGGAGTTGAGAAGTGTGAGATAGAAAATTCGTATGTGATGTCACCAATGGAGGGTGCACGGGGATGACGTAGCTAAGACTATTTTTAGGATGCGTAATGGACACGTTGAAGTTTACGGCTATGCCTTTTAGGTTAACCAATGCACCAACGGTTTTCATGGAGTTAATGAGCCGGGTGTGCATGGCCGTATATAGACAAGCTAGATAACGTATATATACCGACGATATTTTAAACCGACCCGAAGTCTAAGGAGGAGTATGAGTCGCACGTGAAGATGATCGTGGAGTCACTAAAGGAAGAGAAGATGTACGTGAAGTTTTCCAACAACGTGGAAGCGGAGCAAAAAGGAAGCTATCTAGATGTGGAAGAGATCAAATAGGTAATGAGCCGATCTTGCCATTACCGGAAGGAGCAGACGATTTCGTAGTATATTATGACGCGCGAAGTAAGGATTTAGAAGCTTGCTTGGAAAAGGATGGAAGGGAAGGTGATTGCTTGTACGTCGCGATAATTAAAGGTTCTTATGAAGGATTGTATGACTAACGTGGTAGGTTTTTCCATATAATGCTTGAGGCATTAAGTGAATGAGACATGCAGGGTAATCTATACGGATCATGAATGTCTCCAACACACTTTTAATCGGAAGGATTGAACATAAGCAAAAAAAAAATGATGGATGGATGTTATGAAGTGAGTTTGATTGCGAGGCCAAGTACCATCTGGGAAAGGCAAATGTAGATGTTGTACCGTGGAATAGGAAGAAGGAGTGAAGCCAAGAATGAGTTCGAGCTAGATTTACGACAATCCGATCTAGGTTTGAGAAAAGGATGTTGGTGGTATAAGATAAGATGTCCAAAGCAAAGAACGCGTCAACATAAGATGTTGCGTGGCTTGGACCAACGAGTGTGAAAAGATGGAGAGTGGCTCATATTGGTTAGACAAGGTTTGGACCTCTATTTGGAGAGATGTAAGGACCTTGGCTGTTGAAGAGGCGTATACGACAAAGTATTCTATCCATCCTGGAGCGGATACGATGTTGGGTGGTTTCAGGTTAACTAATCGATGGCTGAGTATGAAGAAGGATATAGCTGGTTGCGGTAGTAAGTATTTATGTAACGAGATTAGCGCCTGAGATTAGGGGAATGCTCAAGGCGACTCAGCCAACAACTATCCAGAATGTAATTCTGAGAGCTGGTATACTCACCTGTCGAGGGATATTAGCTTGTGCGTACCTTGTCAAAAGTTTAATGAGAAGAGGAAAGAGTAGTAAGGAGGCTACGAAGTTTCTGGGCCTTACTATTATGCTTACTAATTCTCTATGTCGCCCAGGGTCATGGAGGGATATAAAAGAAGGCAAAGGTGGGAGCGGGTTATGTGGCAACAACCCCTCCTAAAAATGAGTTTGTGAATCAATACCCCAAGTGTACCAAATGCTATACTTATCATCCGGAGGGTGGAGAGTGTAGGTTGTGTTTTAACTGCTAGAGGCCTGGCCATTTTTGCATAGAGAGTTTCGGGCACCATTTATTGCGAGCACTCCGGATGAATAAGGTTATAGAGTGGGTATTAATTAGGAAGAGTTTGTTACGAATGTTAGGGGCAGTAATCATTTTCAATTCCATTGTCTCTGGCTTGAACGAGCCCCGGGTCAAGCCAAGAATCCATTGGCATTAGAGGGAAATCGTAACAACCAAAATAATGGAAATCAAACTCGAGGAAGAGCTTACAATGTGAATGTGAATGTGGTTGAGGCTTCGCGGGATCTAAGTGGTATGACGGATACTTTTTCTTTTGAAACAATTCTTTTGCTTACTGTACTTTTGATTATGGAGCTGATTTTAGTTTCATATCGTACTGAATTTGTGTTCTAGTAAATGTGAAATTATAGTATTGTGAATCCTAGTTATGTGATAGAAATAGCAGATGGTAAAAAGGTAGAAGTTGATAGGATTATACGTGGTTGCAAACTAGAACTAGGAAATTCCTTGTTCACTATAGATTTGATACCGTTGGGTCATGGAAGTTTTGATGTGATTGTGGGGATGGATTGGTTGTCTCAAAATAAGGCCGTGATAGTATGTCATGAAAAGGTGGTTGAAATACCATTGATTGGTGGTGAGATACTTAGGGTACAAGGAGGAGCGATGTGCGCTTGGGTGTAGGGCAAAACTTTTTATGAGTGTGAAAGTTGATTTTGAAAAAAACCCCAAAGGTGGGTGATATTTCTGTGGTGCGGGATTTTGTTGATGTGTTTCCAGAGGATTTGTCAGGATTGCCGCCGCAGAGACAAGTTGAGTTTCATATAGACTTAATTCCTGGAGCAATGCCTGTTGCAAAGTCCCCTTATCGTTTAGCACCTTCGGAAATGCAAGAATTGTCTGGGCAACTTCAAGAGTTGTAAGACAAGGGTTTTATTCGACCTAGTCATTCTCCGTGGGGGCACCTGTGTTGTTTGTTAAGAAGAAGGATGGCTCTTTTCGTATGTGTATTGATTATAGGGAATTAAACAAGTTGAATGTTAAGAATCGTATCCTATCCTAGAATTGACGACTTTATTTAATCAACTACAAGGATCGACGTTTCTTTTACAGATAGATCTTCGATCAGGGTTATCATCAGCTTCGAGTACTGCGGATGATTATTCCCTTAATTCGCTTTTAGAACAAGGTATGGACATTTGAGTTTACGTTATGCCTTCGGGGCTAACCAATGCCCCAGCAGTCTTTATGGATCTGATGAATCGATTTTATGAAGTCTGCCCTAAACACGTACTAGATAAGTTTGTCAATTGTATTATAGATGACATTTTGATTTACTCGAAATCGAAGGAGGAGCATGAGGTGCATTTGAGGTTAGTTTTAGAATTATTGAGGAAGGAGAAGTTGTATGCTAAATTCTCTAAGTGTGAGTTCTGGCTGCAAGAGGTGCATTTCCTTGGTCCAAATGGGTCGACCAGAATGGTATCCACGTGGATCCAAGTAAGATTGAGGCAGTAAAGAAATGGAAAGCTCCTACAACACCGTTTGAAATCCGATCATTTTTGGATCTAGCGGGTTACTATCGGCGTTTTATACAATTCTAAGGTTGCAACATTGGGTTTGGAGAATGTGAACCAAATGCCTTGGACTGAAATGAAGCAATTGATGACTGCTGGGTTTTGCCCGATAGGAGAAATCCAATGTCTGGAAAATGAGTTGTGGAACTTGAAGGTTAAGGAGTATGACATTGTTGCCTATACTCAAAGGTTCAATAAGCTTGCATTGATGTGTCCAAGAATGGTTGAACCAAAAAGGGTGAAGGTTGATGCTTATATCTGAGGGTTAACGGATAACATCAAGGGTAAAGTGACATCGTCTAAGCCTGCAAATGTTAGCCTCACTATTTTAGTGAAGCTGGTGTCTTACACGTGAATTGGACTAGCTATAGGCCAACTGCTACACGCAGGGACTAATATTTTATAAGTGGCATAGATAGCTTAAGATAGGCCTATAAATACCCTTTATGACTCTCTATGAGAGGTTGGTTGAATCATTGTGTAACTTTTCTTTTTCTTAATAAACACATAGTTCATTCCCTTTCTCTCTCTACTTTCTCTCACTAGAAAAGATGTCCCATCTTCTCTTCTTTGATCATCCCCGTCCCCTCGAATAAGGTGGTTTTGTATCACGCAACAAGTGGTATCAGAGCTAACCGGGGGTGTTTTGTATTGTGTGTTCATTTCCTGATTTTAGCTTATTTAGAGCTTTCTTAAGCTTATTTTCGTGGGTTTTTTCTAAAAAAAAGGCACGAACTTGTTTTTCTGTGTTGTTGCAAGAAACTATTTTACAACAGTTTTTTTCTACTTTTTTTATGAGTGTTTTTTGGTCCTTTCTTGTTTTCTAAAACTCTCAAAATCTCAGATCTGGTTATTTCATTTTTAGCTTATTTCGAGCTGTTTTGATGGTTTTTTTTGGTCTTTTTCTTTTCTCCCTAAAATTTATCAACAGATCTGGTGGCTTCATTTTTGGTCTATTTTGTCCTTGAACTTATTTTTGAGGCTTATTTTAGGGTCAAAGGGTTATTGGGTAAAAAGCTTAGTTATTTGCTTTAGCTTATTTTCATAAACTATTTTTATAAGCTTAATGTTAGTGGCTTATTCTGGTCTGGTACTGCAAGGGGGACATAGATCCTTAATCTTTTGCACAATGTGAAAAACAAAGTACAACTTGTACCTTTATCACTGCGCGAATTATACACACAAAATAGTTCAGGCGATTTATATCATCCTGAGTCAGGCGATCTATACCATCTGACTCAGGCGATCTATACCATGGATAAAGTTGGAGCGAATGTATCAAATTCCATCAAGGCGAGTTTATACCATGTCGCTGAGGTGAACCAATGCCACACGGGGGGGCTATTTATACACCACTAACTCAAACGTGTCAACTTATTGTATTTCCGAGTTGACATCAGGTCAAACTAAAAGAATGAAAGACAGATTGACAATGAAAGACAGATTAACTCTAACAATAACATATACAACATACATCAACAACTGCCAACATTAATTAATCATCACAGCCTCATAACAAATCCAAACTAAAGCCTAAGTCCCTTCGTCACAAATTATTCTCACCCATCTCCATCTCCAACCTCATTATAACTCAAATCATAAACAAGGCACGACATTAAACAAGATCTCAGATTTTTTTTCGTGGTGCATATTCAATTGATGACCATATAAAGATCAAAACCACGATTAAATCCTCATCGTTGATCTTTGTGAAGCGATGCTCCTTTTTCTATGTACGAAAACATAAAAAAAGAACAAAAAAAATTTGTTTCCTTCATTCTTTCTATCGATTTATGCAAAACAGAAAAGAAATTACCTACCCGAGACCACTTGAGTGATCTTGAAGCCATGTGCTTTAATAGAAAATGACAAAGGGTTTGCGTTTTTCATTCGGATCATATCAAGAAGAATCCAAGGAGTTGTTATGTGACAACCATGACTTGAGCAGGTTGGTCAAACCGTAGTGTTGACCTAAATGTATCTGTTGCAATGTATGGTTATGTGTTATACGTGTTTATATGTGTTTGTGTGGGATATGTGAGATTTGATAATCAATCCATTGAGCGTGATCGTCTCATTGGGATTGGATTTTGTGTTGAATTTTGTGAAGTTCATTTCGTTCACTTTTGGTGACAAGGAAATGATTTCGGTAATTGAAGCTGTTTCGCGTTAATTGTGTAAGTAATTATACGTATACGTATTTTTGTGTTAGTAATTTAAGACAAGTTTAGGTTTAGAGGTTAAGTTAAGTGAAATGAGTTATTTGATGGAGAAATTTCATCTTAACCAACTTATAGTGATAATGGAATTGATTGGGTATTTTGAGAAAATTGGTTTGGTTAATACGTGGATCTCTAGGTGATGGATTAAAATGAGAAGTGTGTCAATTGTGAAAGAAATGAGTTTGTTAAAATATGAGAGTTTTTGGAAGACTTTCTATTTTTAGAAAGTGAATTTGGAAATGAAAAGTTATTTTTAGAATGTAGTTTTCAAGCAAAATGGTTTAACAAATTATCTTAGGTTTTTATAAAACCTAAGGTATAAAAATAATTAATTAATTAATAAAAGAATATAATTTTTTTTTTTTTTTGGCATGAGACTTAAAATCCGAATTTTATAAAAAAAAAGGAAAAAAAAAGAAAAAAAGAAAAAGGAGTTTGACTTGGGAACAAATTGTAAAAAGAAGAATTATCTAAAATCTATTGGTGGGCTATAAATACAAATCAAAGATCCCAAAACCCTCCCCTAATACCAGTCGACCGAATTTAAGAGAGGGAAAAGAGGAACAAAATTTAGGGTTCTTTTCTAAGGTAAATTTTCTAATTTATGTTCAATTCTAATTATAAATTTTCAATTCTTGTTATATTCTAATTAATAACACATGTAATAATTAATATGATGGATTAGGGTTCATGTAAGATCTGTAAATTTAAGGTTTTTATCTTTTAAAATCGTTTTTATATTGTTAATGAAGTTAATCATGTGTAATTAGGGTTTTAGGGTTAGTAATTTCGGAGTTAAATTGTTGGCAGTTTAGAAGGGTCATCTTGCGAGAGTCATAACTTGATCATCCGAATAGCTTTTAATGATTTTCAAAAGCCTAAAATTATCTACAGAGAGTCTACTTTCAAACCCCATAGGTTTCATGAATTAAAAGTGAGTGGAAGGTATTTAAATAATTCAAACAAGATTCGTTGTCAAGGCTGAGTTTTTATGTCAGATTTAGGTCAAGTTGTGAGAAGTAAAAACCCTATTTAAAATTTGAATTAGACTTAGCCCTTCTACAGTAGTTAAGTATTATATGTCTATTAAAAATCCCCCAAAGGAAATTAATTAATTCGAAGTCTAAGTATGATTTTTAAGCCTAAACTTTTTAGTGCGCAATCAGACCCGAATTGGGACTGTTTTGGAGTTTGATTTTCTTAGGAGTACTTGTGTATGTAATTGACACTTGGGAGTCTCAAGGTAGTTAATATACTCATTAATGAACATAGGTAATTTTTGGTTTGAATTATGAAGGTCATTTAGTTAAGGTTTTGAGTGCGATAAGTCACGTTAAAATTCTGCAGTTTGGCACGAATGGTGACTAGCTAGTGAAACTTGTTAAGTAAAGTGGTTTAAGTTGGGTATGGAGTCAAGGTGACCCATGGGGTTAATAGAACATCTTAGACATCCATCATATGAATGTTACATGTATATTAAGCTTTCTGCTTAATAGCGTGTAACACGAATTATTCTTGTTGCGTAGATTTGTGATTGTCATTTGTGAAGCCTTGTTGGAAGCTTTTGGGAAGTTAAGCATCAGGTGAGTTTCATAGTCCCACTTTTACTTCGTTTTAAACTTGGGATGGAAATGATGCTAGTATGGAAATGTTTTGATTACTGTGATAATGTGTTTAAAGTGATGCATGGACTTTATGTGGCTATTATATGTTATGTGCTACATGTTTGTGATGTGATACGCTCCATGGCTTAGTGATCAATTGGAGTAGGTTTTGTGGTATGCTCCATGGCTTAGTGATCAATTGGAGTGGGTTTTGTGGTATGCTCCATGGCTTAGTGATCAATTGGAGTGGATTTGTGGTATGCTCCATGGCTTAGTGATCAATTGGAGTAGTTCTGCGATAGAGACGTCTCGTAATCGTGTGAATGGTATTGGTTTGGATTGGATTTGATTTGGTTTACATGATAGCTTATATGGTAGTTCATTTATTGTCATGTAGTGTTTTCATTTATCACAGTAATGATTTAATTGGATTTACATCGTGTCTTAAACCTATGACTCTCACCAACTTTATGTTGACGTTTTTAAGCATCATTTTCAGGTGAGTATCGTGATGATAAGAAGGATGTTAGGAAAAGTGGCTAAAGAGACCTTAGGCATTGCTTGTGGAGTTGTCTTTTCTGGTCTTTTCATTTGTTTTGCTTGATACTTGTTTGTTGGAGATTGTTAGTATTTGGATCATTTTGTTTCGTGTATGACATTACTTTAGTAATGCAAGACTCCTCTATCTTGTGTTGGGTATTGTCATGACACATAGTGTCCATTTGATTATTTCTTTCATTTAGATTTCTCTATAGTAGACACCATTGTGTTGTGATGATATTTATGATGTTACGCCTCGTGTTTTCGCCTAGGCGGGGTGTGACAGATTGGTATCAGAGCCTATGGTTATAGAGAACTAGGTGGTTGAGCCTAGACTATAGCTTAAGGGTCCCTCATATAGTTGCATTTTAGGGCATAAGTGTTTGTGTACGTATATACCGTATGTTTCCGCTACCTAAAAGCTTTGAAATTCTTTCTATTTTAAATTACTACTATATAATATGAAATATATACTTTTTCATTATGGGGATCTAATAATATATACCCCTTTGTTATTATTTTAGTCATGTCTTCCCCTACCCCTAGGAGATATCGTTGGGAGATTGTTTACCTCACTGGACCCGCGGAGTTGGGTGACTTTTGAGAGAGAAAATTCAAACCCAAGCGAGGCCCAACGTAAGTTTATTTCGTTTTCTACCTCGATGCTTTGCTATAATCGAGGATTGCTTTTATATTTTAGGTCACGATGTGACTTCTGTTTCGTTTGGTCGATTGGGATTTTATGGTTCGTTAGATGGATTATCATGTTTGAGTTATATTTGGATTATTATTAAGTGCTATGTGGTAGATGTGTGTTATCATTGAGATGTGTGGTCTTGGAAGTAAGTATACGTGTGAAAAAGGTGCAATTATAATTATGGTCGCGAACATAATTATAAAGGCAACACACACGTGGACTTGTGACTTTGATTGCATTGATCATTGTTGCTTGTATGTATTATGTAAGGATGTAAGTCTGGATAGTTGTGTAGATGGTAGTGTAGATGTGATGTGAGATCCTGTTGAGGATGGTTGTATGGTTAGAGAATTCTTCTCTTAACCGTTGAGCGATTATATAGGATCGAGTTGAGTAGATGGTAAGGTTTCCTTTCATCTATCGTTTGCGGATACATCGGATACCTGTTGGTATTGTCGTCGCGATTCTTAAGTTGGTTCGTTAGCTCGTTGTTCGTTGAGATATCCAACGCTCGTGTTGGTATTCTAGGGTGTTATCATAGAACTGGTGTTCTATGTTCTCCGTTCGGCGTTTTGATTGTTTTCCTTTGTCTAAAGGTGACGATACTTTTTGGTTTGGTTCTAAGACCGTTGGTATGGATGAGTCCTTATGGTTTGTTTGGTTTGCAAGAGTTCCTGTCGTGTTCGTTTTCAAGTAAATTAACATTTTGGTATTGGAATCCTTAATGTATTTTGGGAGTCTATTTTGCTATCATGATGTCTCTTGTTGCGAGTCATAAATTCCTTTTCAAAGTAATTTTGTTGTAGTCGATATCATATCGTTTAGGTGTTAAAAACTTCTTTCGAAAATAAATTATATAAATAAAATGCAACACATTTGTTTTAACCATCTTTTGATTTCTTTTATAAAATCATAATTAAAATAAGTTTATGAAAATTTTATTTAAATTTATTTTTACACTTAAAATTATTGGCATTATTAACTAAGGTGATTCTATTGTTTTAAAATGATTGGTATAAGGTTATGAGGGAAAGTTTCCTTGGGTAAAAAGTCGGTTTTGGAACAAAGGTTCTTAATCTTTTAATTAATGGGTCGTGGTACGTGGTAATATTCATTGGGTGTTTCTAGCATCGTTGATGCGTTTGTTAGGTCTGAGGTTCGTTCGTTATGTCGATGTTTATATTCGGTTGTTTCTTCTTTTGGGATTGTGTGATTTTTGGGTCCATACCAATTGGTGCATGTGAAGTTTGGTATTTCTTCATGGCGTGGTTCTAGAGTTGATGGTAGGTCATATCTTCTGAGTGGTGCGATTGATGGTAGCGAAGCGAATAGAATTATTCGCGATTCCAAGTTAGAATTTGAGAATTCTCGTTTTACTTAGTACCTCTTAGTTATGGGAGCGTTGATGTAGCCGTATGAGAGAATTGGTTGTTGAGGCATAAGGCTGGGATGGCATGCCACAAGAAGGTAGTTAAAATACCTTAGTGAGCTAAAAAGTGTTTAAGGTTCGTGAGGAAACGAACTAAAGAGGATGCGAGGTCTCGTAGGAGTACCAAAGCATATGAGTCAAAATTTAGTGATACTTTAGTAGTATGTGAGCTTCTCGAAGTATTCGAAGAGATTACATTTTTTCTAAGGTGGGGAATATCATACGAGTATGGAATGTGCTTTTATTTGAAACATGGTATGGAAAGGAAAGTAGGTTACCGTTTTATGGGCCGTAACTAGAGGGAATGAGTTGAATGGATCGAATTTGATACAAGAAATAACCAACAAGTTAGTGGTAATACAGGAAAGGCTTTAGGCAGCTAAATTGTCGAAAGAGTTAGCTTGGTAGTAGTGGGGAAAAAACCATTTTGAAAATAAATTCCTGGTAGGTTATGGGTGGTTGAAGGTCTCACCTTGGTGAGGTGTAGTACGTTTGGGAAAAAGAGACAAGTTAGAACCGAGTTATGTAGGACTATTTGAGATCCTTGGATGGATTGGGCCTATAGTTTGGTTGAGAATTATGTCTTATGAGTTGAGTATCGAATTGCGGATTATGGGAGGTTTCTGACAGTTTTCTGAGTAAACCTGAAATTGGGTGATTCGTTTAATACATTGAGCTTTTGTAACATCTTATCTACTTAATATACAAGACAGTAATTTTGTTTATAGAGTTGCGAGGTTAAGATATAAAAAACAACGTTGTACAACCAACTAAAGGGTTTTGATGAAGTTTTTTCGATGACGTGAGCGAGGTTCAATATATGGGGATGCTTCTTTTCGTTTGGGATTGATGTGTTGCTAATCGCACCCTTGTGAAGGTAAGCAAAGTCATAGCAGTTGGATTCGGATTATGGAAGTTAGTCAAGATTAATGGTTGACAAGACTCTTTGTTTTGTCGAGGAACCGTTAATGTTGTGGACCGAGAGGTCATGAGTAAAAGTATAGTATGATAGATAGCATTATGCAAAGTTGTTTTGTCATATGTTAATGTCACGAGACGTTACATACCGGGACGGAGATTTTTCTTAAAGGTGGTGGGTATTAAATCGGTGACAACCGATGGACCTTATCGAGGTTGGTCAACCGTAGTGTTGACCTAGAATGTATCTGTTGCAAATGTATGGTAATGTGTATTATACGTGTTATATATGTGTTTTGTAGATACGATGTGAGATTGTATAAACAATCCATATGAGCGAGATTCGTCTCATTGGGCATAGGAAATTAGCGTGTTCTGAAATTTTCTGGAAGTTCCTTTCATTCCACACTTGTGATAAGGGGAAATGATTTCGGTGATTGAAGCGGTTTCGCTTTAATTGTCTGTCAGTACTTATACGTATATCGTAATTTTATGTAGTTAGTAATATTATAAGATAAGTTTTATGTTAGAGGTTAGTTAAGTAAATGAGTTTATTTTGATGGAGAAATTTCATCTAACCACTATATGATAATTGGAATTGATTGGGTATTTTGAGAAAATTGGTTTGGTTAATACGTGGACCTCTAGGTGATTGATTAAAATGAGAAGTGTGTCGATTGTGAAAGAAATGAGTTTGTTAAAATATGAGAAGTTTTTTGGAACAGACTTTCTATTTTTAGAAAGTGCATTGAAATGAAAAGTTTATTGTTAGAATTAAGTGATTTCAAGCAAAATGGTTTAACAAATTATCTTAGGTTTTTATAAAACCTAAGGTATAAAAATAATTAATTAATTAATAAAAGAATATAAAAAAAATATTTTTTTTGGCATGAGACTTAAAATCCGAATTTTATAAAAAAAAGGAAAAAAAAAGAAAAAAAGAAAAAGGAGTTTGACTTGGGAACAAATTGTAAAAAGAAGAATTATCTAAAATCTATTGGTGGGCTATAAAAAGCAAAATCAAATAACCCAAAAAGCCTCCCCAATATACCAGTCGACGAAATTAAGAGAGGGAAAAGAGGAAACAAAATTTTATGATTCCTTATCTAAGGTAAATGTTCTAATTTATGTTCCATCTATTTATAAATTTTCAATTCTTGTATATTCTAATTAATAACACATGAAAGTAATTAATATGATGGTATTACGGTTCATGTAAGATCTTGAAATTTAAGTTTTTATATCTTTTAAAATCGTTTTATATATGTAAATGAAGTTAAACATGTTAATTAGGGTTTAGGGATTAGTAATTTCGGAAGATTAAATTGTTGCAGTTTAGAAGTGTCATCTGCGAAGTCATAACTTGATCATCCGAATGAGCTTTTAATGATTTCAAAAGCATAAAATTAATCTACAGAGAGTCTACTTTCAAACCCATAGGTTTTCAATGAATTAAAAGTGAGAGGGGGTGGAAGGTAATAAATATTATAACTTTATCATTTATGAGGATCTAATAATATATACCCTCTTTGTTATTATTTATATTTCATAGTCATCCCTAACCCCCAGTAGATATCGTTGGCGGCAGATTGTCATACCTCACTGGACCCGCGGAGTTGGTGACTTTTGAGCGAGAGAAAATTCAAACCCAACGAGGCCCAACAATAAGTTTATTTCGTGTTCTACCTCGACGCGTACTATAAATCGAGGATTAATTATACATTTTGGGTCACGATGAGACTTCTGTTTCGGTTGGTCGATGGATTTTATGTCCGGTTAGGGGATTATCATGTTTGAGTTATATTTAGATTATTATTAAGTGCTAAGAGGAGATGTTGTGTTTATCATTGATAGAGGTTGGTCTAAGGAAGTAAGTACGGTCGTGATGCAAAGGTTCAATTAAAATTATGGTCGCGAACATAATTATAAAGGTGTCACACACGTGGACTTGTGACTTTGATTGGCATTGATCATTGTTCTTGTATGTATTATGTAAGGTATGTAAGTCTGGATAGTTGAGTAGATGTAGATGTATCTCTCCTGTTGAGATGTTTAGTTTGGTTTAGAGTATTCATGCTCTTAACCTTTGGGCGATTATATTAGGTTGGTTAGTAGGATGGTAAGGGTATACCTTCATCTATCGTTTGCAGTATACATCGGATACTTGTTGGGGCATTGAGTCGTAGCGATCCCACTTAAGTTGGATCGTTAGCTGCTTGTTCGTTGAGAATCCAAACGACCTGTTGGGTATTTTGAGTATGCATCATAGAACTAGTGTTCTATGTTCTCCGTTCGACGTTTGATTGGTCCCCTGTCTAAGTTGCGAGCGATCCTTTTGGTTTGGTTCTAAGACCATTTGTATGGATGAGTCCTTATGGTTGTTTGAGTTTAGCAAAGTTCTTGTCGTGTTAGTTCTTCAAGTAATGAATATTCTGTATTAGAATTCTTAAGGTATTTTTGAGTCTATTTTTGCTAACATGATGTTTTCTTTTGTGAGTGTTTTATAAATTCTTTTTAAAGTAATTCTATGTTGTAGAGTCGATATCATACGTTAGGTGTTAAAAACATTTCTTTCGAAGTAACAAATTATATAAATAAAAGCAACACATTATTTTAAACCAATCTTTTGATTTCTTTTATAAAATCAAAGTAAAATAATTTTATGAAAATTTTTATTAAAATTTATTTTATACATAAAAATTATTTTGCATTATTAACTAAGGGATCTCTATAGATTGAAAAATGATTGGTATAAGGTTACGAGGAAAGTTTCCTTGGTAATAAATAGTGTTTTTTGGAACAAAGGTTCTTAATCGTTTAATTAGGGGAGTCGTGGTACGTGGTAATATTCATTGGGTGTTTCTAGCGCATCGTTGAATGGTTGTTAGGTCCTGAGTTCGAGTCGTTATGTCGATGTTATATTCGGTAGTTTCTTCTTTTGAGCATTGTGTTATTTTGGGTCCTATACCAATTGGTGCATGTGAAGTTTGGTAATTCTCATGGCATGGTTTCATAGTTGATGGTATGTCATATCTATTTGAGTGGGCGAATGAGGGTAGCGAAGAGAATAAAGTATTCACGATTCCAATTAAATTTGAGAATTCTCATTTACTTAGTACTCTTAGTATAGGGAGCGATGATGTAGCCGTATGAGAGAATTATTGTTGAGGCGATAAGGCTTGGATGGTATGCTACAAGAAGGTAGTTAAAAACCTTAGATGAGCTAAAAAGTGATATTAAGGTTTCGTGAGGAAACGATACTAAATAGGATCGAGATCTCGGAGAGTACCAAAGCATATGAGTCGAAATTTAGTGATACTTTAGTAGTATGTTGAGCTCTCAAAGTGTTCCTCATGATAATGAGTTTTACCCCTCGTTCAAATAAGTGAATTCCGTAAGAAATTAGTACAAGGAGCGATGCCGATTTTGCGAAGAGCTCATGTTCTGTCTTTGACGATTTTAGAACTGACACAAGGTCGTGGAATGATTGCAAGAGTTGCAAGTGAAGGGTTTTGTTCGCAAAATGAGGTAACTTATTATGTGGAAGCGTCTGTATTGTAATGATGAGAAGAAAGGTGGGTAGTTTTACAGATTCATGGAGGAGTTGAGAAGTGGAGATAGAAAATTCTGAATGTGAAGTCACCCAAATGCGAGGGTGCAACGGGGAATGACGTAGCTAAGACTATTTTTAGGATCATAATGACACAGTTGAAGATTTACTGCTATGCCTTTTAGGTTAACCAATGCACCAACGGTTTTCATGGAGTTAATGAGCCGGGTGTGCATGGCCGTATATAGACAAGCTAGATAACGTATATATACCGACGATATTTTAAACCGACCCGAAGTCTAAGGAGGAGTATGAGTCGCACGTGAAGATGATCGTGGAGTCACTAAAGGAAGAGAAGATGTACGTGAAGTTTTCCAACAACGTGGAAGCGGAGCAAAAAGGAAGCTATCTAGATGTGGAAGAGATCAAATAGGTAATGAGCCGATCTTGCCATTACCGGAAGGAGCAGACGATTTCGTAGTATATTATGACGCGCGAAGTAAGGATTTAGAAGCATGCTTGGAAAAAGGGAGAAGGTGATTGCTGTACATCACGACAACTGAAGGTTCTTAAGAAGGATTGGATGACTAACGTGGTAGGTTTTGCCTTATAATGCTAGAGGCATTAAGTGAACGAGACATGGAGAGTAATTTATACGGATCATGAATGTCTCCAACACACTTTCAATCGGAAGGATTGAACATTGCGCAAAAGATGATGGATAGGATGTTATTTATTTGAGTTTATTTCGAAGGCCAATAACCATCTGGGAAGTGGCAAAATATAGATTAGTACCGTCACAAGTAGAAAAAGGAGTGAAGCCAAGAATGAGTTTGAGATAGATGTACGACGATCCGATCTAGGTTTGAGAAAAGGATGTTAGTGATATAAGATAAGATGTCCAAAGAAAAGAACGCGTCAACATAAGATGTTGTGTGGCTTGGACCAACGAGTGTGAAAAGAGATGGAGAGTGGTTCATATTGGTTAGACAAGGTTCGGAACCACCATTTAGATGAATGAAAGGACCATGATGGCTATTGAAAGAAGGCATATAACACAAATTATTACTAGGTCCATCCTGGACGGATACGATGTTGTGTGGTTTTAGGGTTAACTAATCTATGGTTAGTACCAAGGGTCTGCAAGATTATTGCGACATACCTTAGTGGCACTCGAGTCTAAAGTGGGGAAGGATAACCTAAGGACATGTTAGCGTCTAGTTACCAAGTATGAGTACTGGAAACGGCTGGCGATTCCGTGTGTAGTCAATGACTCGACTAAGTCACCTATTTCTAGCTATAGCTTAGGTAACGTGATAATGGTAGATGTGAGAGGTAGTTCGGATACTTATCTTTCGTGAATGAGTTTTTCCTAAGTGGGGATTATCATTCGAGTATGGATGTAGTATTATTTGATAACATGGTATGGAAAGGAAATAGGTTACCGTTTTTTATGCGTAACTAGAGGGAATGAGTAAATGGATCGAATTTGATACAAGAAATAACCACAAGTTAGATGTGTAATACAGGAAGGCTTAGCAAAGCTAGATTGTCGAAAGAGTTTAAGCTTGGTAAGTATGGGAAACTTATGAAATAATAGCTGGTAGGTTATGGTGAGGTTAAAGGTCTCACTTTGTGAGGTGTAGTAACCGTTTTGGAAAAAAGAGACCAATTTAAAACCGAGTTATGTAGGACTATTTGAGAATCCTTGATGGATTTGGGCCTATAGTTTGGTATGAAATTAATTGTCTTAATAGTTGAGTATCGTGAAATTTGATTGGGAAGGTGCTGAAAGTTTGAGTAAACCTAGAATTTTCTGGGTCGGATTCTTTAGATACATTGATCTTTGTCACATCTATATCTTAATTACAAGACAGTATTTGTTTGATGAGTTGCGAGGTTAAGATATAAAACACGTTGTTACAACAACTAAAGGGTTTTGATGGTTTTATTCGATGTGTGACACAGAGCGAGGTTTTCATAAGTAGAGTGGATGCTTCTTTTCGTTTGGGATTGCGATATGTTTTGTCTAATTGCAACCTTGTGAAGGAAAGGCAAATTCATTAAGAAGAAGCAGTTAGATTCGGGATTATGGAAGTTAGTACAAGATAAGGGTGACCAAGACTCTTTGTTCTTTGTCGAGGAACCGTTAATTGTTGTAGGGACCGCAAGAGGTCATGAGTAAAAGTAAAAATAGATAGCATTAGTGAAAGTTGTTGTCGTAGTGTTAAGGCCTCGGAAAGTTAAAATCTCGGGATAGAACTTTTTAAGTGGGGGTACTTGTGACAACACAGTGACTTGGAGCAAGGTTTATGGTCAACAACCGTATTGTTTGATCTAAATAGTATCAGAGTAGCACTACGTATGTTTATGAGTGTTTAGAATACGTGTTTATATGTGTTTTGTGTGGGATATGTGAGAATTGTATATACCACCCTTTGAGCGTGATCGTCGCATTGGGATTGGGAATTGAGTTGAATTTGCAGTGAAGTCATTTCATTCACTTTTGGTGACAAGGGGAAATGATTTTCGGTGATTGAAGCGGTTTCTTCGCGTTAATTGTGTACAGTAATTATACATATACTATTTTTGTGATATTAATTTAAGATAAGTGTTTATGTTAAAGGTTAAGTTAAGTGAAATAGTTAATTTTGATGGCGAATTCATCTTAACAAACTTATAGTGATAATGGAATTGAATTGGTTATTTTGAGACAACATGGTTTGGGTTAATAAGTGGACCTCTAGGTGATTGAATTAAAATGAGAAGTGGTCGAGATTGTGAAAGAAATCGAGTTTGTGTAAAATAATGAGAGGTTTTCTGGAAGACATACATTTTTAGAAAGTGAATTTGGAAAGGAAAAGTTATTTTTTAGGAATGAAGTTTTCAAGCAAAATGGTTTAACAAATTATCTTAGAGTTTTTTTATATAAAACCTAAGGTCTAATATAATTAATTAATTAATAAAAGCGAATATAAAAAAAATAATTTTTTGGTCAATTGAGACTTAAAAACCGATTTTTAAAAAAAAAAAGAAAAAAAAAAAGAAAAAAAGCAAAACAGGAGTTTGACTTGGGAACAAATTAGTAAAAGAAGAATTATCTAAAATCTATTGTAGAGGTAACTTCTATAAATACAAAACATAAGATCCAAAACCCTCCCCTAATACCAGTCGAATCCGAAATTTAAAGAGAGGGAAAAAGAAGGAAAAAATTTAGGGTTATCTCTCTAAGGTAAAATTTCTAATCTTTATGTTCAAATTCTACTTATAAATTATTCAATTCCTTGTTATATCTAATTAATAACACATGTAAAAATAATCTATGAACGATTAGGGTTTCAGTACGATCTGTAGAATTTAAGGTTTTTTATCTTTAAATCGTTTTTTATATTGTTAATGCGAATTAATCAATGTGTAAAAAGGGTTTTTAGAGGGTAAGTAATAGTTGAGAGTTAATTGTCTGGCAATTATGAAGGGAAATCTTGGCGCGAGTCATAACTTGATCATCCGAATTAGCGTTTAATGATTTTTAAAAGCCTAAAATTATCTACAGAGAGTCATTTCAAACCCATAGGTTTCATGAATTAAAAGTAAGTGGAAGGTATTTAAATAAATCAAACAAGATTTGTTGTCAAGCTGAGTTTTTAGTGTCGAGAATTTAGGTCAAGTTGTGAGAAGTAAAAACCCTATTTAAAATTTGAATTAGACTTAGCCCTTCTACAGTAGTTAAGTATTATATGTCTATTAAAAGTCCCCCAAAGGAAATTAATTAATTCGAAGTCTAAGTATGATTTTTAAGCCTAAACTTTTTAGTGCGCAATCAGACCCGAATTGAGTCTGTTTTGGAGTTTGGTTTTCTTAGGAGTACTTGTGTATGTAATTGACACTTGTGAGTTCTCAAGGTAGTTAATATACTCCATTAATGAACAATCAGGTAATTTTTGGTTGGAAAATAATTAAGGTCAGATAGTAAAGGCTTTTGAGATCGATAAGTCAAGTTTAAATTCGCAATTTGGGCACGAATGTGACTAGCTAGATAACACTTGTTAAGTAAAGTGGTTTAGTTGTGGTAATTGGAGCGTCAAGGTGACCCATGGGGTTAATAGAACATCTTAGACATCCATCATATGAATATTACATGTATAGATTATAGCTTTTGAGCTTTAATAGCTGTAACACAATGATTCTTGTTGCGGTAGATATGTTATTGTACATTTGTGAAGCCTTGTTTGGAAAGGCTTTTAGGAGTTTAAGCATCAGAGAGTTTCAATAGTCCTAACCTTTTACTTCGTTTAAACCTGGGATGGAAATGAGCTAGAAATGGAAATTTTTGAATACTGTTATTAATGTGTTTAAATGTGATGCATTACTTTATGTGGCTATTATATGTAATGTGCGTACATGTTTGTGATGTGATACGACTCCATGTGCTTAGAGATCAATTGTAGTTGGTTTTGTGATGCCCATGGCTTTATGATTACAATGAGTGGGTTTTGTGGTATATCCCATGGCTATAGTGAGCATTGTGGATGGATTTGTGGTATGCTACAGGCTTAGTGATCAATTAGAGTAGTTTCTGCGATAGAGACGTCTTCGTGATCGTGTGAATGTATTAGGATTTCGATTGATCTATTTGTTTACATGATCAGCTTATATGTGTAGTCTTTTCATGTGTATTGTCATGCAGTGTTTTTATTTATCACAGTAATGATTTAATTGGATTTACATCATGTCTTAAACCTATGACTCTCACTAACTTTATGTTGACGTTTTTAAGCATCATTTTCAGGTGAGTATCGTGATGATAAGAAGGATGTTAGGAAAAGTGGCTAAAGAGAGCTTAGGCATTGCTTGTGGAGTTGTCTTTTTTGGTCTTTTCATTTGTTTTGCTTGATACTTGTTTGTTGGAGATTGTTAGTATTTGGATCATTTTGTTTCGTGTATGACATTACTTTAGTAATGCAAGACTCCTCTATCTTGTGTTGGGTATTGTCATGACACATAGTATCCATTTGATTATTTCTTTCATTTAGATTTCTCTATAGTAGACACCATTGTGTTGTGATGATATCTATGATGTTACGCCTCGTGTTTCCGCCTAGGCGGGGTGTGACAATGATGTTGAGGAGGACGACGACATGGACGACGAGGAGGAGGAGCACCCAGTTCTAGCCGACTCTGTCCCACCACCTGTACACCGTGTCACGTCTAGGATATCTATCCTAGCTCAGGCACCTACACCATTTTGGTCTGTGGCAGAGGTTGACAGACTACTTGCTATACGTACTCACCACCACTACCAGTATCATCACTACTACCAGTATCATCACCATTACCAGTATCACCACCACCACCTGCTAGTCCTACTCATCTATTGGGATATCGAGCTGCTATGATCTGGCTGAGAGCCGAGGCACCATATACTTCACATCCACCACCATTAGGTATACCTCCATCAGGGATACCAACACTCCTACCTATACCAGCACCTACATCATCACCATCTTTACTGCTACTTTCTACTGACCATAGAGTGGACGCTCTCGAGGTTTGTTTAGCACCTCAGAAGAGGTTATGTATTTCTTTTGGTCTTAGGTACGAGGTCAGAAAGAGCTTGTCTGCTCCTGCTGCTAGACCATCAAGAGGTTTTAGAGCAGACTATGGATTCGTTGCTACCATGGATAGGGAGATTAGGCAAGATCTAGAGAGAGATGTTGGTTATGGGATTATAGATACTTGGGATGAGATGCTTGAGGACATGATAGGGGCACTAGCGACTGATGAGACAGAGTTAGGTCAGAGGAAGACTAATTTTGTTACTACTATCAGACAGGACACATATGAGGTTTATAGCAGACTGGCGGATGCACAGGATGCTAGAGCGGTGTTGAGCGGTCGGTTCAACTTACTACAGAGAGATAGACGCTCTCATGCTTACACTGCTTTACTTATGGAGAGATAGGCTAGACTTTCTCGTAAGGCCTGGAGTTGATCTATGGAGGCTAGTGATACTGCATGTGCTGAGGTTATGTCATTACGTACTACAGTCTTAGCACAACAGTTAGAGATTGCAGCTTTACGGGCCGCAGACCGCACCAAACAGGCACAACTTGCAGAGACACTAAGACTGATGAGTACACTGCAGGCACAGGTGACAGCACTCCAGAGTCAGTGAGGACCCGCTAACGGTCCAGCACAGCCCGATGTACCGGATGATGCCGATAGTAGCTCTTAGATTTGTTATGTTGTAGCTATTTTGTATATAGCCTACTAAGCATTACGGGGTAACTCCAAACTAGTAAGGCTTTAGGTTGTTTATTTTCATCTTGTAACCTAATCGTAGTGATCATTTTGTATCTGAATCGGTCATGTTTATTTCCAGATTATATATGGAAGGAATGTATTATGTCATGTCTGCAATCGAATTTATTATGAATGAATGTCGATTTAGCTAAACCATTATTAATTTTAATTCAGTTGTATAATTCACTGTATGATGTGATCTCGCTTTACTTATCGTGTATATGTCATGTCATGGTTACGATTTTATGAAATCTAACAGGTATTAAATTTTCTTGTGATTTGAAGAAAATGGCACCAAAGAGAACCACGAGGTCAACACCAGCCACAATGACAACCCCCACCACCACATCTGTCACCAACGCCCAACTTAAGGCAATGATCGACCAAGGCGTTACTGATGCATTGGAAGCACGTGATGCTAACAAAATCATAAATGGCGATGACAGCCATAATTCGGGAACGCGTGTTAGGAGAACAGAACGAACTGCTCGTGAATGTACTTACACTGATTTTCTCAAATGTCAACCATTAAACTTCAAAGGCACCGAAGGAGTTGCCGGTCTATCTCAATGATTTGAAAGAATCTTTTCTGTTTTCCATATTAGTAATTGTGCAGTTGAGAATCAAGTCAAGTTTGCTACTTGCACTCTCCACTCAGTTGCCTTAACATGGTGAAACACTCATGTCAAGACAGTTGGTCATGATTCCGCTTACAGTATGCCCTGGAAAATACTCATGAAAATGATGACCGACAAATACTGTCCTCGAAATGAGAGCAAGAAACTAGAAAAAGAGATTTGGGATCTGAAGGTGAAGGGTACGGACTTGACGAGTTATACCCAACGCTTTCAAGAATTGGCTTTGTTGTGCGGGAGGATGTTTCCCGAAGAGTCTGATAAAATTGAAAGGTATGTCGGTGGTCTTCCTGACATGATACATGGGAGTGTAGTGGCGTCTTAGCTAAAGACAATGCAAGACGCAGTTGAAATCGCAACTGAGCTGATGGATAAGAAAATCTGCATTTTTGCTGAGCGTCAGACAGAGAGTAAAAGGAAGTTTGAGGACACCTCAAGGAACACCAAGAACCAACAACAACCAAACAAGAGGCAGAACACTGGTAAAGCCTACGCTGTTGGGTCTGGTGAGAAAAAGTCATATGGAGGTTCCAAACCTCTGTGTCCTAAATGCAACTATCACCATGACGGTCTATGTGCTCCCAAATGCTACAAGTGCAACTGAGTTGGCCATCTAGCTCGTGACTGTAGAAGTGCTACAAATACCAGCACTACTAATAACCAAAGGGGCAATAGGGCAGGTCCGAAACCTACTTGCTATGAATGTGGGGCCTAAGGACATTTCAAGAGGGAGTGTCTAAAACTGAAGAACAACAACCAAGGCAACCCAGTGGGAAATGGAAATGCTCCAACAAGGGCTTATGCAGTGGGAAATGCAGGAACAAACCCGAATGCCAATGTTGTTACGGGTATGTTCCTCCTAAACAAGCATTATGCTACAATATTATTCGATACGGGTGTCGATAGGAGTTTTGTATCTACTGCATTTAGTTCCTTGATTGATATCATCCCAACTACATTAGACTATGGTGTGGACGTCGAGTTAGCTGACAGTAGAATAATTTATGTTAATACGCTTATTCGCGGTTGTACTTTGAATTTCCTAAACCACCCATTCAACATCAACTTAATGCTCGTAGAGATGGGTAGTTTTGACGTCATAATCGACATGGAATGGTTATCAAAATATTAGGCCGTTATTGTCTGTGCTGAGAAGATCGTTCGTATCCCCTGGGGAAACGAAACATTGATTGTTCGTGGTGACAGAAGCAGCGATGAGCACGGGTCTCGATTGAACATCATCTCATACACCAAAACCCAGAAATATTTGCTAAAAGGATGTCAAGTCTTTTTGGCACATGTTACCACGAAGAAGGTGGAAGACAAGTCGAAGGAGAAGCGACTTAAGGATGTACCCATTATTCAAGATTTTCCTAAGGTATTTCCCGAAGACTAGTCGGGCATCCCACCGACCAGACAAGTGGAATTTCAAATTGATTTGATACCTTGTGCTGCACCTGTAGCACAAGGGAACCTTATCGATTAGCTCCGTCCAAGATGAAAGAATTGTCGGACCAGCTGAAAGAGCTTTCCGACAAAGGCTTTATAAGACCCCGTTCCTCACCCTGGGGAGCACCGGTCTTGTTTGTTAAGAAGAAGGATGGATCTTTCCGGATGTGCATAGATTACCGAGAATTGAATAAGCTAATGGTGAAGAACCGTTATCCGCTTCCAAGAATTGAAGATTTGTTCGATCAACTTCAAGGGTCGAGTGTCTACTCAAAGATCGACCTGAGATCGAGTTATCATCAATTGAGGGTACGTGAAGAAGACATACCAAAGACTGCTTTCAGAACTCGATATGGACATTATGAATTCCAAGTTATTCCATTTGGTTTGACAAACGCACTAGCAGTATTTATGGATCTCATGAATCGGGTGTGCAAACCATATCTGGATAAATTCGTGATTGTCTTTATTGACGTTATTTTGATATATTTGAAGAACAAGCAAGAATACATAGAACACCTTAAGTTAATCTTAGAATTTTTTAAGAAGGCGGAGTTGTATGCTAAATTTTCCAAGTGTGAATTTTGGATCCCCAAAGTACAGTTCCTCGGGCACATGATTGATAGCCAAGGCATTCATTTGGACCCCGCCAAGATCGAATCCATTAAAGATTGGGCATCTCCTAAGTCACCAACAGAGATTCGTTAATTTTTAGGTCTTTCTGGGTATTATCGAAGATTCATTGAAGGATTTTTGAAGGTTGCCAAACCAATGACCAAGCTTACTCAGAAGAAGGTCAAGTTTGAGTGGGGTGACAAACAAGAAACAACATTTTAACTGATTAAGCAGAAGTTGTATAGTGCACCAATTCTGGATTTACCTGAAGGGTGCGAAGATTTTATCGTATACTGCGATGCTTCAAACAATGGTTTGGGTGTTGAGTTGATGCAAAGAGAGAAGGTGATTGCTTATGCATTACGACAATTAAAAATTCATGAGATGAACTATATGACTCATGATTTGGAACTTGGAGCAGTAGTGTTCGCTCTAAAGATTTGGAGGCACTATCTGTATGGAATGAAGTGTACCGTGTTCACTGATCACTAAAGTTTACAACACATACTGGATCAGAATGAATTAAACATGAGACAACATCGTTGGTTGGAGTTTCTTAGTGATTACGATTGCAAGATTCGTTATCATCCGAGGAAAGTAAATGTTGTTGCTGACACTTTGAGCAGGAAAGAACGAGATCAACCATTAAGAGTTTGAGCCTTAGTCATGAATATTGGCTTAGATCTCCCCAAACAAATCTTAGATGCTCAGGATGAAGCACAAAAACCAGAGAACATCAAGAACGAAGATGTTGGAGGTATGCTGATTGAAAATTCAAAGGATCCTGAAAAACTTAGAATGGAAAAGTTGGAACCTCGTACGGATGGAACTCTGTCCTTAAATGACAGGAGTTGGTTTCCATGTTATGGTGATTTGAGGACCGTGATCATGCACGAGTCCCACAAGTCTAAATATTCTATTCATCCAGGTTCTGACAAGATGTATCAGGATATGAAGAAGCTATATTGGTGGCCCAATATAAAATCCAACATCGCCACCTATGTTAGCAAGTGTTTGACGTGTGCCAAGGTCAAGGCTGAACACCAGAGACCATCAGGTTTGTTGATGAAACCTAAAATTCCCCAATGGAAATGGGATAATATCACCATGGATTTTATCACAAAGCTTCCAAAGTCGTCACAAGGTTATGACACCATTTGGGTGATTGTCGATCGACTTACTAAGTCTGCTATTTTCTTACCAATAAGGGAAATTGATCCCCTGGAATGGCAGGAATTTACCTGAAGGAGGTAGTCACGAGGCATGGGATTCCTTCGTCAATCATATGTGATCGCGACCCCCATTCACATCACATTTAGGAGGGTCACTTCAGAAGAGGCCATGGTACAAATTTTGGATTATGAAGCCCTGCATACCACCCTCAGAACTGAGGACAGAGCGAGAGGACTATCCAAACTCTCGAGGATATGCTACGCGCTTGCGTGATCGACTTTGGGAATAGTTGGGTTAAACATTTCCATTGGGTCGGAGTTTTTCCAATAAAACACAGTTATCACGCTAGCATCAAGGCTGCACCATTTGAAGTACTTTACGGTCGAAAGTGTCGTTCACCTGTTTGTTGGGCCGAGGTTGGACAAGTTCAACTTACCGGTCCGGAAATGGTTTAGGAAACAACCAAGAAGATCGTCCAGATCAAGCAAAGAATGCAAGCCGCACGTGATTGACAAAAGAGTTACGCCGATTTAAAGCGTAAACCGATGGAATTTCAAGTTGGGGATAAAGTTATGCTTAAGGTTTCGCCTTGTAAAGGAGTAGTAAATGTGTTTGCAAACGGGTAGTTATAAACCCCAGATATGTTAGACCTTTCAGGGTGTTGGAAAAAGTTAGAGTCGTTGCTTACAAGCTTGAGCTTCCTCAAGAGCTGAGCATGGTTCACAATACTTTTCATGTATCCAACTTGAAGAAGTGTTATGCCAACGAACCATTAGCCGTTCCGTTGGATGGACTGCATATTGACGACAAGCTTCATTTTGTTGAAGAACCAGTAGAAATCATGAATCGTGAAGTGAAATGATTGAAACGAAGCTGTATCCCAATCATCAAGGTTCGATGGAACTCTAAGAGAGGTCCTGACTTCACATGGGAATGTGAAGATCAATTTTGGAAGAAGTATCCGCACCTCTTCACAAAGACCGCATCGTCGTCAAGTGCCCCGTCTTAAGCCTTGAGGACAAGGCTCATTTAACGGGGGAAGACTATAACACCTCGTGTTTTAGGTCATTGTACGATGTTATTTAATTCACTATTTATTTTTAGTGTTGTATGCGTTTGCTTTTAATTTTAATCGTTAAGTTAAATCGCGTAAACTAAAAATTATCATTCAACGTAAACGGGCATCAAACAATTAAATGTTTATGTCAAACAAGTGTTAGATAATTATTTAGAGGATAATTATTAACTTTGCATATTTTATTTTTATTGGTTACGTAAAGTGTTTATGTTTCGCAATTAAATACATTTAGGCATACCCGGAAGCACCAATACTATCATACACAACCAAATAGCCCACAATAAATACCCAAAACTACTCAAAATTACTAAATTTCCTTATATATACATGTATATGGCCGGATATAGATAGAAAACACAAGAAAGATATTTTTTTTAATCTATCACATGTTATAAACAATTACAAGCAAGCTTCAATAACTCATTAAAACTTCATGGCATGACTAGTGAAATGGACCAACTATTCCATAGAAATCCTCATCTTTTCTAAGACTTTCTTATAGCAATCTTTGACTAGTCAAGGAGGTATATAAGGCATGCACTAGGCGACCATAAGAAAAAAAACAAACACAAACATAATTTCTTAGGTGAAAAACCAACCTATTCTCCCCTTTTCTCTCTTATATGCCACAACCAAACATCAAACACATAAACAATTCATACCAAATTTATTTATTACATTTCCAAGTATTCCTACAACATATCTAAGATATCCTAAGGTGTTTAGAAGGTTTGGTTTGGGGTTTACAAGTGTTAAAGCAAATAAGGTTCAAGATTAGGGTTTTCTTAGATTTAGGGTTTTTATAGACTTGGAAGCTTGGGTTAAGTAGCTAAACAAGGGTTTAGATCATAATGTTCATCATCCTACATCATACTAAGATTACCTAAAAACCTTAAACTCTTTACATTCATGATTTTATGCGTATATAATGGCTATGTAGTTAATCACCATCAAAGAAACTTATTTACATGAAAAAACGATTTTTTACTTGTGATCATGGTATGATATACTTTGTCATGTGCTATATCAATGTTAAGAACATGTGAGAATGTAAGTATATACATTATATAAGTGTGGTTTATGTATAAAAGCTTATATAAACTAGTTACCTAAAAAGTGTATTTATAAAAGTTCATGAACAAATAAGTGTGTAGACTTATTGATCTTGTGATTCTTGGATAATATTTAGACAAATGATGGACTAAGGACCCTAATAATGTAAGACATGTGATATAAGTTGGTGTAATGGACTTGTAACAAAGTGGTTAAACTAAAAAGTTACAAAAACAAGATTAAAACACATTTTAACAAAAACCTCAAATGTTTCTGTTTTAATTCGAAAAATAACTTATTTATTTTATATTTTTATAAAATACTACATCTCCATGAGGAATTATCCCAAAAAGATAAGACACTCGAAAAACCCAATTATAACGAAGGGGAGATACGTCTATTGTAAGTTATAATATAACATAATAAACGCATTTATAAAAGAATTTTATAAAAACATATTACAAACCACCCTGATAATAAAGTTTGGATATTTTTCTTATGATAAGTAACATATTTTTTTAGAATTCCAAAACATTAAGAATCATAATTTTTGGATCAATAACGAAGGAGTTATGAATTTTGCAAGTTTACGATAATAAATACTTTTATAAAAATAATTTTATAAAATTTACTATTCACATCAGATTTATTTATTTTTAAAACATCTTTAATTATATAGAACTTTTAATTACGAAGACGTGCTCGAAGGAATCACTAAAAACGGAGATGAACAATAAAAAGTACTGTTCACCAGAGGGCCCAAAATATGAAAATGTAATATTTTGATATATCTTTCAAATACGAAAGCGTGGACATAAGAAACGTAAAAAACGGACTTAAAACGGGAAAGTTACGCCGTTTTTATTAAAGATATATTTATAAACGTTTTTACTTTATAAATATGATTTCACAAATACAATTAGATGGTGATGTAGCTATATAGAATTATATATGGTATTAGTTAATCAAAGTGCTTAGTACTTATACGACCTATATTGGATTAGGCTACATTCGGTCATCATTGTGACGCATTTTCTGTGATATATTTGTTAGCATACACTCGAGGTGAGTTCATAGCCTCACGTTTTACATTTATAATAATTTACAAGTTTTGGGGTGAGAAACATATGCATGTTTTACAATTGGACGCAAGTGGACATTTTACTTTACGATTACGTGTTTGCCTAAGTAGCGATAACCCATCTGAGCCCATAATCATGAACTGTCAATTATTGTTGTGAGCGCGAATGTTATAAATAGATCTATTTAGGATTAACATCCCCGTTCGGCTGATTAGCTATCACTGGACAAACAAACATATACCATGTCAGACATAGGATGTTGCGGGTTAGAACATCATCACGGGCAATGTTGGCAATTTATATTGCATTTCGTACATTTTATGATGTTTGCATCTGTTGCATTATCATAGGGAAATCTTGCGGTCCTACATTATACATTTTACAAACCTATGAATTCACCCACATTATTGTTGACGTTTTAAGCAATGTTTTTCAGAAGATCAATAAGGCACGAGGTTCAAGGGATACATTGATGATTATGTTTTGGATGTCATGCATTAAAGATTTGGTCGCATTACATTTTGTATAATTGTTATGGGCTAGAATCTTTGTATTTTGACCAAGTAAACATGTGAAGCTTCGGGCTTTTGTAACAAAAAATTTACTAAATCCAATGTATCGGTTTTAAATGGCTTTTAATGGTCGTTCTTATATATATGTTGTGCTATTGATCTATGATGTACCACCCTCAAACCCATATTCCGCTACGACCCAATTTGGTGGTGTTACATATATAACCAAAAACACCCAAGCTTACTAAAGTCACCATCTTTAACAAACTAATTAGTAACTAATCTTATCAAAAAAAAATCACTGAGTAGTAAAAAATCAATCTTTAACTAATTTATGCATTATAAAAAAGAACCCATATAACAAAACATTCATAACAAAAGAAATCTTACTAAAAAAGAAAAAAAAACTTGTTGGGTTATTGATTTGATGATTACAAAACTACATGTGCTTAAATGAAGAAGAATGAAACATAAGGACCAAAGTCGTCAAGGTGTGAAATCTACAAAAGATGGAAGATTTGGTTAAAGATCTTCAAGATAAAGATTAGAAAAGATTTAAATATATTTAAATAGTTTTCTTATCTAATTGATTTACTTCCTTTGTAAGTATTGATATCTCCCTATATAAAGAGATCATAGACATAGGTTTAGAGCATCCAGAAAACACAGGCTTTCTATGAGAGTCGTGTAAATAAACGTGTTTGTGTGTGTACACGTTTATTTAGTAGTTAGATAGATAGTAGTTAATAGATAGTGTAGCCTCAAAGAGCTCTTGATCCCTGTTACAGTAGGTAACCGTATTATCTTGATCAAATAATATTAAGGCTTGGTGTTTAATAGTAAAACCTTGTTTAATATCATTGTGTTCTTTGATTAATTCCGTTGTGCTAATTCGTATCAATGATATTTGTAAAATATATCCTAGATGGGCTTAAACGATCTCCACAATTGGTATCAGAGCCTCGTAGCTCATGATATCTAGGATCTACAGGGTTTTAGATGTATGGTTTCTTATATTTGGTTAGCAGGTTGTGCAACTTGACAAGGGTTTTATGTTTCTGGTTTTCAACAACAGGAGATATTCAAGAAAAGGTTTTTCACAAACTCTAAACAGAAGGTTATTTCAAAACCTATTTTGACGCACAGGTTTTAAAATATTTTTAGGGTTTTGTCTTTATATGTGAACCCTAGAAAATAAAGGTTTCTAGTTTTTATTGCTACAATAATGGTCAAACAGGTTCAAGAAACTCAAAGGGTTAAGAAGAAGGTTTGTAATTGACGTCAACAACAAATTCTTGAATAAAATTATTGTTTCGTGTTGTCAAGGTTATACAGGAACTTACATGGCAAGAATTAAGAACGACTGATTACAATTTAATACTGCTAGGGATTCGAGCAGATGTATAAAGCCTGTTGATTGTTTAAACCTTCAATGGATTGGTGAGAATTAGGGTTTTATCACAGCAGGTTAAAGTGTGGTATGCAAAGAAACAAAGAAGATCAATACTGCCAGGTATTTACACGTTAGTACTACCAAAGTTGTGTTAATACTGCTAGGTCTTTGAATTTCCATTAATACTGCTGATTATTATGAATTCTACTACTGCTTGATGGACTTCTAATGAAAGCTACTATTGAACGAGAATAAGATCTCATTGGCTGCATTATACGGTATTCGTTATTTGTTTGTGAAAGAATAATCAATACTGCTTGTTCATGTTTAATGCTGCCAAAAGTATAGGTTGGGTTGAAACACAGAGTTACTACTGTTATTATTGGCATGGTATTAAAATGTTAATACTGTCAATTGTGTATTAGTGCTGCTAGAAGAATATTCCTACTGCCATTAGAGTTAGTGCTGCTAGGTTGTTTCGTATGTTTGTACTGCTAGTTTTGAATGAGTTTGTGCTACTAGCTTTATCCAATATCAGATGACACACACATGGTTTGGATCTCGGATTGAACAAGATGCTTTGTTTAAGGGGAAGCTAACAGATTGATATTGGTTTAAATGTTCTAAAAAGTTTAAAGGCTCGTATTTATTGAAAGAATTGATTACGAAGATGGTTATTTATCACCTATTTGAAGTTGAACTGGAGTTTTTCGGATGCGTGTTCTTATCATATCTTAAAAGTGGGTGTTACACTTTGAAGATAACTTGTTTGAGCTTAGAAACGATGTGACAAAGACTTGTCAAAATCTAGCAAAGGTGTGTGATTTTTCTTATGGTGCTCAAAGCTCACATTTGCTATCACTTGGTATGTGTCTCATAGAAGATGAGGATTTTTGTCAAGAGGTTGCGATCTACTTATATTTCATAGATTTATTTATAAGTTTAGAGTCACGTGGATAGTACAAGACATAAGACACAAGTTTGGGTTATTCTACTTCAGCATCAAGTTCATTATACTTAGTTTTCTTCATTAGTAATCATTACATAGAGCCTACATAATTAAAGATTCAAGAGATGGTTAACATATTTTTCAAGGGAAGCTTATTGTTAACATGTTTAACCATCTACATGCACCACTTGAAGGAAAGTGTTTTGTTACTACTGTTGATCTTTATTACTAATGCCAGTTTATATTTCTACTGCTCAAATTCATTTTTCTTATTGTGCGTAATGGTGGGTAATTTGAGTCATTGGAAGGCTGGATTGGTAGTGTGATATATGGTTTGTAGTTGTTATGATCCAAGTTGCATATTTTTAGAAGACCCCTATTCGATGATTACAAAAAGGGGAAAAAGATTATAGGTTTATTGATTTGCAGCTTATTTATGTGTGGTGGCATGTTCTAGGAAGTCTTAAGTCAAGGGGAAGCAGTGAAGATTGTTTCATTCATGGTGATAGTTTTGTAATATCAAATAGGGGAAGATTGCTGGGTTATTGATTTGATGATTACAAAACTACATGTGCTTAAATGAAGAAGAATGAAACATAAGGACCAAAGTCGTCAAGATGTGAAATCTACAAAAGATGGAAGATTTGGTTAAAGATCTTCAAGATAAAGATTAGGAAAGATTTAAATAGATTTAAATAGTTTCCTTATCTAATTGATTTACTTCCTTTGTAAGTCTTGATCTCTCCCTATATAAAGAGATCATAGACATAGGTTTAGAGCATCTAGAAAACACGGGCTTTCTATGAGAGTCATGTAAATAAACGTGTTTGTGTGTGTACATGTTTATTTAGTAGTTAGATAGATAGTAGTTAATAGATAGTGTAGCCTCAAAGATCTCTTGATCCCTATTACAGTAGGTAATCGTATTATCTTGATCAAATAATATTGAGGCTTGGTGTTTAATAGTAAAACCTTGTTTAATATCATTGTGTTCTTTGATTAATTCTGTTGTGCTAATTCGTATCAATGATATTTGTAAAATATATCCTAGATGGGCTTAAACGATCTCCACAAAACTTACAGTAACATTTAGATCTTCACCATGCAAATCTCCATAACCATCACCACCACTGCAATCGAACGAAACCCTGAAAACCCCAAATTACAAAAGCAAATCAACAAAATGACAAATGAGGGAGAAAGAAAAGAAAGCAAACTACAATAAAAGTGTAGAACATACATCATGATTAACCTATTTATCAAAAAAAAAACCAAAAGAAGAATGATTAGTAATCTTCTTACAGGTTACCAAAAGAAGAATACTCACAGAGTAGGTTGCAATTAGTAATCCTCTTCTGATGATGGTTTCTAGAGAGAGTGTAAGAAAGAGAGGTGGGCATGTATGTTGTAAATTTTGAGGAAGAAGTGGTGGAGTGGAGGTGAGAAGAAGAGAGATCCAGAATGAAGTGGAGATGGGAAGGTATTGTGTTGGCATGTGTTACTAGGTAGTATAGAAAGAAACAACGGATGGGTATGGGTTATTAAATGCCAATTGGATCGGGTTTTAGAAAAACCTAATCACACACAAAACCGGGTCGGGTAAAGAATTGGAGCACCGACGATTTTTTTAATAATATTTCTAACAATAAAATATTCAAACAATTTCCACTGATTGTATATATTTATAATAATAAGTTATTAAATATTTGAACTTAAATTTTAAGAACAAAAGATAATGAATATTTGTCGTGAGTCGTTGCATTATGACACTATGAAAAGGTTGCTTTTATTAAAAGTTATAAGCGTATGCGATAATATTAAAAAAGAATTTATTAAATTATATTTTTTGCATGAGTCTCGTATATTTATTTGCATTTCAAAGTAACTCATGCTTTCGTTTTGATATTTATAATATTTTGCATATAAAAACGTTTTAATATTAAAATCAATCAAATCCAACAAAAACAACAACACTTAGCAGTAACATCAACAACAACATGGCTACATGGTTTTTTTTTTAAACTTACAAAATCTATAATACACTTGTTAAATTAAAATACTAATCAAAAATTTTAATTACATAAATCATCCTCGCGAACTTATTTTAATTACATAAATCATCCTCGTGATTTGTCGAGTATTATGATTTAGTCCTTGGACTTATTTTTGCACATCTTCTCTCTTTAAATTTGACCTGTTACGAATTTGGTCCCTTGACCACTTTTTTTCTTAATTTGACTGTTAACTCAGCAATTTGACAGTCACATAGATAGGTACTTAGGTCATTTCATTTAAAATAACTTGAATAAAATCGATTACATATAACGTTCATGCTATCACCACACATTGCACTTACAAAAATCTTTATATTCTTCCTTTGTGCTCTCTCTATCCCTTAACAAACATCACACACCACCATCTCAACACCCATACAACACCAACTCAACACCCACACCACCACCACTACTAAACCCGTCACCTTACCCCCCTTCCTAACAACCAGATTCACAACAAAAACCCTCCACACCACTATATTAACCTTAGTGGGTTTAGTTAAATTAATGTTGGTGGGTTTTAAGTTTGATAAAAGAAAAAAAGGTTGTTCAATAGTAAAAAGTATGTGTTTTTTTCTTTTTTCTTTTTTTTGGGGGGGGGGTGACTTCGCCTATGTCAACTAGTGAAAGTGGTCGCCGACGACTGTTACCCACTTCACCAGCCTAGCTGATGACCGCCACCAGATCTGCATCACCAGTAAATGTATTGCTTGGCGAAAAAGAAAAAGAAAGGTTGTTAAATGGGCTTTGTGGATAAGTTATGTTGTAATTAGAGATGTTAATTTCCGATCTTATTTTTTCTTTTTTTTTCTTTTTTTTGTGGTGGTGAAAGTCTTGAGCGTGAAGATGCTTGAAGGAAAATGCTTGAAGGTTGATAAAAAAAGTTTGGAAAAAAATTTAAAATGATTGAAAAAGGATTAAAAGAATATAAAAAATAAAAAACAATAATATCAATGATAATAACAATAATAATAATAAACTTAAGAGATTTATAATAAATTAAAAGGGAGCCGAGATAGTATCTGGGCCCCTACTCCTTTAGCAATAGCGAAACTGATCCTATTAAATATATGAACATAAGCCAGCACGTTCGGTCCGATTAAAAATATTAAGGGTAAATTACCCACGTTGGTCCCTGAAGTGAGGGCCAATTGCGGATTCGATCCTTAGATAACAGGGTCGTTGTCATTAATCTTTAAAGTCAATTTTGTGCCTGTTTGGTCCCTCATCCCCCGTGATACGTAACTGCGTTACTTTGACTTTTCAACCATGGGTATTTCTGCAATTTCAAAATTTTATTATTCACCGTTGGTCCCTATCAACTTCAAAGTCAAAACTCAAAAAGGTATCTGTTAGTGTTATATTTTTTGTCTTTTTTCTATTACACCGTTGGTCCTTCAAGTTTTATTTTTGTCTCCATTTTGTCTTTTTTGTCTTTATTTGCCCACTGTTGTTTTATGAGTAATCTTATAGTTTCTTAAACAATTTTATACTAAATCCTCTCGATAGTCAAACATCACATGCTCATTTGGAGTATGCCAAATAGTACTCTTATTTGAAGTTTAGATGGAGAAAAAAGTAATGCACTTTCAGTTTATAAGATAACAACAATACAATATGAAACATATTTGCCTCATATTAAATTTATCAATAGCTTTTTGAGATCTAACCAAAACTATTATTTGAATTACTTGCATAATTAATTATTTACAAAGAGAAAATTCATTTCAATTAGCACAATGTCAAAAGAAAAAAAAGATTAAACATGTTACACAAGTCTTGAGGCTATACCATCACTTGTCTTTTAGCTAGAATCGAATAGTATCATACACCCACAATTAGCATACTTGTAAATTGGAAAGCACTTTACATATAATTATTTGAAATCCCTTTCTATAGGAGAAACCATGTGTGGATTCCGTGCATAAATGCAGACAATGTTTCCACCTGCCGGATAGTCAAACAAGGAATATGTCAACAATATTCGGTTTCACTTGACTAAACTTGCATTTTCTAAAATGCTCAAGAGGCTTAAATATTCTTTTCCATGTTGTGAGGCAACACTCTAATAAACTGAGTCCTAGACACAACGTTGTGACAATTACATTTTTTCCAGGGTTAATATTTAACCATTAATGATGGCGGTATTTATTATAATAGATTAGGTTTTTACATTTATAAATGCGAAAACTATCTAAGAACCTATATACACACTAACAAGCAGGTGTACCTGGTCGAGAGCGTGTACTTGGATAGTTCAGAGGTCGACCCAAATAGCTATGTGTCGGGCTTCTAAACACTTTAGTGCTGTCTTATTTATAAACTAGGAAAGCAATATAAATTATAGCGTTTGAATTAAGAGACATGAAAACTTAAGTGCATTGGTGTGAATTAAATATCAGAGGGAAAAGTATGAACGTGTTAAAACTAGTTTTATTATTAATTAGCACGGTGACTTAATTACCTTAATCTAATTGGAAAACTAGATCGAATAGTCATCAAATTCCTCATCTTTATAGTTCGTATTCCCGTCCACTTGGGCATAGTAACGAGATTTTGTTCCATGGTCATGGTAAGCGGAGCGTTAATACTTTGAAATCTATGATCACAAAGGATTACTATACCAATAAATAACCAGAATTAATGAGAAGTATATGAATCACAATGATAATTAATTAATAATAGGAATAACACAAGGAAGGCTTAGCCGAAAATTATATTCATACAATTAAATCTTGATCAGTTAATGAAAGTACTGAAAATCATAATAATCGAACCAAACTAATAAGATGATGATGGTGTCTTCACCACGTGATCAAATATATAACCCTTTACTGCGTATACCTCTTTTCTCCTGCCGTCGGTGATCCCAAAAGGGACAAATGGTAATGGGTCCACCGACCCCACAGAATGTGTCTCCAAATCAATTCTCACGTTGTATATTTATAAGAGATTTAGAGCTTTGGGTCTTGTACGACTTTGGTCCTCCATCTCTATTCTATTTCTTGAATTATAATAAGTTTTGCACACATTTATCCCTTGGACTTACGCTAACTACAACGTAGTTGATTACGCGGTAGTTCTTCTGACACAACATTCCCTTTTTTAGCATGTATTAACTACAACGTAGTTATAAGTCCCAACTATGCCGTAGTTCTTCCAACGCATGTTTCCATCTTTAGAAAATAATAGGTACGACGTAGTTCCTATGGGCCAACTACGCCGTAGTTCTTCGTCACGCATAAATATTTTTCCACACATAATTAACTACGGTGTAGTCAAAGGGAACAACTATGCGATAGTTTTATTCTTGAATACGATTTTTATGTCTTTAATGCCATTTTTCGCCTTCTTTTCCGTTTCAATGCCTTAATTTCATGATCTTGAAATATGAACGAATTAAGTACAGATTCTTATAAAAATAATATAGAACAAGGCAATAAACGCGAGAATTTGATATATAAAAGTATTAAACATTTGATGTTATTTAATTCCTCCCACTTGACGTACTACTTGCCCTTAAGTAGGACTTTTTACAATTTCTCAAAAAGATATTTCCGAAGTTATCCGGGAAGATATGAATTTAAAAATCACTTAAGCTAGAAAATTCAAAACCGAGCACCTCACGAAAGGAAAAACGAATCACACTCATACTCTCACTAATCTATGTGTTTCATTTTTTGTGATCACTCACTTGCTCAGTCATGGCGATTATTCTATCATAAGTTTGACAAGGATACTAATCTCCACCACTAGAGTCTAGATACAACTGTTCAAAAAGGCAATTTGGGTGACACACACAGGCTTAAACAAGTGAATAATCCTAACCGATACCAATGCTCCAGAAAAATCTAAATCCATGAACGAGACACATGTGATTGATCAAATCCTTAACTCGAGCAATCTAAATGTTAAAATCATTAAAAGGGTAGGATAAAGACATAGGTTGCACATTTAATTGGTCTTTGATGCGTAAAATTGTTTTGAGTAATTAATTGCCAAGTTTTGAATTTATAAAAACTTGTCTACCGATATACGCACTAACGGGCAGAGAACCCGGTCGTATGTAGTGCAGTAGTTGGTAAATCCGATGTCGTCCTAAGAGCTAAGTTTTAACTAGTTCTAATTTGATTTTGTCACGTTTAGAAAAATGGTTTTAAGATTGATTTTAAAACCACAAGAAAGTAAATGCATAAAGTAAATTAATAGAAGTAATCAGGGAGAAAAATGTGCTAGCCTAACCAATTCATTACTGTTGTTATGATTACGTTTTCCTGTGCAATGTTCAATTACAAGTTTCATTAGTGGTTCTAATATCTGTAGACCCAAATTTTAGTTTGAGGTATGTCTTATACTTACTCTGCGATCCCAATTCCCCTAAGATTACACGACCAGGGCATCCAAGTTCGTAGTGGTTAATCCCCAACTATCCTTAAGACCAATTCTATAACCTATATAGATTATTAACCTTCTCTGAAAGAGTTCCAGTGGTTTTCAAGTGTTCAATGTGATAGAGGCGGTAATATGGTTCATTCCTACACTAGGGATAGGTGTCAATCTACGGTAGTAACCCCTAATCCCAGGTTTAACCGGTAAGTCTTATAACAGGAATAACAAGATCTAAGCTACCCTCTACATTACCAAAACCCAGGGATCAATGAACGACAATAAAGATATCCAATAAAACCATAATTAAACAGGAATCATCAATTACAACAATAGTAAATACATGGCTAGGCCAACACTAGGAGTGCTTAGCCACTCATAGCAATAGTAAGATTAGAAATAAATGAAGAGATCTTGGATTGATAAATCATAATTCTTACAAACTGTGTTTATGAATGATTAATGATAAAAATGAGTAAAGTGATCCTCCTTTGGACTGCTTCGTGGAATGCTTCATCTTCTAGAGGCTTTGATCGCCTCTTGGTATTGTGTTGTGAAGTAGTGAAGTGAGTGATGATGAATGAGCCGAGTGAGGGCTCTATTTATAAGTATCGAAGGTGTTACGGTGTAACAGTTATGAACACATTACGCTGTAATAATGATGATGTGGTTTCCCATTCTCTAGGATTAATTGATGTTACGGCGTAACTGTATCGCCATGGTTACGCCGTAATGCTGACTTGGATACTCAATCTACCTTTAAATTATATGTTATGGCGTAAAGGTGATGGCGAGGTTACGCCATAACAAATGATGCTGAGTCCTTACTTCGTAATCTTGATTACAACGTAACTCCTGCGGGGAGGTTACGCCGTAAAAGCCTTGAATGCCTTTAATTGCTTGCATTCCACATCCAAATCCCGCGTCTTTTGCTCAAATGATCGCATTGCTTCTGAAAACTAAATATAAGTAAGTAAGTAATGTTTTTAGATATTTATAACATAATTATAAGCATTTTCATAAGGAATTTGATACTAAAAAGTATTAATTGTTAGATGTTATCAAATATCCCCCCATTTGACTTCTATTTGCCCTCAAGTAGACTTGTTAGAATAATTTTTAAAAAGATTTCCCCATTTTTATTAAGAGAAATGAATTCATAATTTACCTATGCTAGAAAACATCAAAGCCGAACACCTCTCGAAAAGGGGATCGAAAACACTCAACTCTCATGACTAACCTAAGTGTTTCATTTGGGGGTGATCACTCAATTGCACAGTCATATCATGTATTCTATCATAAGCTTGGAAGGTACATAAAGGTAACACCCCCATTTTTACAATATAGCAGCGAAAGCTAATCTGGGGTATTACTTCATGGAAACAACAATCATAATCATAAAAAACGACCCAAAAGAGAAGTTTATTCAAAAGATATGTTATCATTCATTTCAAATCAGAGTTTTACAAAGGCAGTCCCAAAATCGAGTTACATACATTGTGAATGATAACAAGTTTAGACATCTTCGAGTTGCAAAGCCACTCCGTTGCCATATATTGCTTAATAACATGTGATAAAACATGCTAAAAAAAATCAAACACAATGGTGAGTGGAAATCATTGGTTTGATAAACTGTTTGAATACAAGTTCATTGTGTAATAATTTTACAAAACAACAATTAGTATGAAAATGTTATTGTTTTATGAATCTTGGGTCACGTTATTATTATAACCCCGTTATTTTGTAATAATTGCAACGAATCGCAGTTATCATAGTAACTGTGTGAATTACGCGTTATAGTCTTTGTTTGGTCTGATTTGGTCTTGTCTTGTATAGTATAGTCTGGTCTAAGCTCATGGCACACAAACTGACTAGTGTATATATATACCCAAAATGATGTGATATATATATTGAGATAATGGCCCTCGGTGTAGGTAATTGCCATATACCTATGAAATTCAAATATAGTGTGTTTGGTTACCTATCCGGCTAACACAAACAGGATTCGTCAATCCCGATAGATCTATCCACAATATTGTTCACCCAAAAGTGATTAATGGTCCATGATAATGAGGGACTTTTGGCATAAAGTAACTTAGACATTAGTCGTAATGGTATATCAGATTAGCATATAACATGTAGAAACACTTGTATTCGTAATTTATAGCATGTATAAGTCTTTGAAAAGTAATCACATTGTTATAAGATAAACGAGTATGTAAAAGAGTTTGTAACAAGCATGTATCCCCCTCGCGGGTTTATAAAACATGACCGGGGAGGGTTGATATAGCAAAATGATAATAAACAGCCACGTCATGCAACCTGAGTAAATATGTTAAGTCTTAGGAAGATTGTATTCTAGAACTTTAGTTTTAAGAGTTATGAGTTTGATTGAAGAGTTTGGAATTATTGTATCACCGTTCGGGCCATCATAATTCAGAAGTCATTCAGTAAACGTTTGAGGAGCTAGGGCACTTTAAATCGTAAACCCAACAACTCAGTCAGAACGTAATACCAAGATGAAACCTCTTAATATAAAGCTCCCTAGTATTGTGATACGATATAATCGGTTTTAAGTGTTTTAATCAATATCTGGAAATGTTAAGCACGTCAAGCGTTAATTAAAGTTATGTCTTGTAATGTTTTGAACATGTTTTTATACTTTTTCAAAATGTTACATTTTAGACCCTTAAGAATGAAAAGTGGCAAAATATACCCTTGGGGTTTGCACTTTTACGAGTTTGGTCCTTCAAGTTTAAAAGATATACAAAGTTAACCTTGTACTTTGGAAAGTTATATAATAGACCCTTATAGTTATAACTTTGATAAAATGACATTTTCAGCTCTTTTAGTTATAAGTTTCTAAAAGTTACGATATATACCCCTTGCATGGATAATATATACAAAACATGTCCAAATTGTCATGAAAGCTTCTTTTAACATTTCAATAGACATTTATAAGTTATAATAAACTAAAATATGAAGATTTAATGCAACGCAAGTTTAAAATAACGATTCGTTAAGCTAGGAAGCAAAACGGGTCAAATTAGGGTTTCAAAATGTAAACGCGCGGGTTTTAAGTTCAAATTCCTTCAATAATCAATAAAGTGGTTATTTTAACATTAGTTAAGCATGCTAGGATAGATTATAACAATATTTAACCATTATGACATTTAGTTTTAAGAAAAACGCGAAATTAGGGTTTCGGGTGTACGGTTTTGGATCAAAACGGAAAATGAGCATGAATTGAGTTATGAAACTTTAATAAGAGTATATTTAGGATCATATGAACATTATAAAAGTGTAGGAGCAGAAGTAGAATATCTAGAACCTGGGTTTGAGCTTCAAGGAGCAAAAATGGCGGAAATGGGTCGTTTCGGGTAGTATTTCCTCTTGTACGCCTTGTATCTTCACTCCAAGGCTTTAATTCTTTAGGGCTTCGCTTCTTGAACTTCTTTAATGATCCTAGGATCATAAGGATCATAAGGGATCAAAGGATTGCTGCCTATAAGGGTTATAGAGGAGGAGGTGTGGTGCGAGTTGTAATGAAGGATTTGAAGTCCTATTTATACTAGTTCAAGACCAAGGTGACTAAGGAAACTCATATCTCTGATCTAGGACACTTGGAAAATGCTAGAGGGTGATTAGGATCAGCTATGGAATGTGTTGGATAGGCTAGAAGTTAGCAAGAAGGTGGTGGAACCACCATGTGCTTGCCGTGGCATATCTAGGGACAAAAGGGGCATTTTATGAAGCTTGGAGGCCAAGGGAAGGTGAGATATTTATAGTATCAGCTGGTATAATATACTAGGAGTGCATGTGCATGGTTTAATTGCAAGAGGAAGGGCTTAAAATGGGTAAATATTGCAAAAAGGGGGTCACGGGTTCATTTGAGCTCATTAGGGTTCGAATTGCTTTTCTAGGCTTGGATTTCGTACACATTGATCATGTAATGATAGATTTATGTTCTCAAGGTTTGTGTCAAGGATTATTAATGGAAATTAGCAAGTGGTTTGGGTTAAAACGGGTCAAAAATGAATGAAATATGTCGCGGGTTTACATAGGGCTCGTTTAGGGTTTCTTTGGCTTTCTTAGCTTATATTTCGAATATTCTTGATTGGGAATGATGGAATACTGATCATAGGACTTATATAAAGGATTATCAATGAGGTTTGATTGTTGGTTTAAGTTAAAAAGGGTTGAAATTGAAAGAATAAGCCGTGGGTTGGATTAGGGTTTATATTGGATTCATTAGGGTTTTCTAGGATTTGATTTCTTGCACATTGCCAAGTTAATGCTAGATAATGATTTGTAAACTCATTTTATGAGTTTACAATGGCTCTTGGTTGATTATTTGGGATTAAAATGGTTAGAAATGAGTAAACGGGTCAAATGAACCAATTAGGTACATTTAGGGTTTCTCGGATTCGTTTTACGTACAAATGAAATAAGATGATGAAGTAATGATGAAATAATGATTGAATAGGATTGATATGATTGTAAAATAAGTTATTACAACTTATTTGAGTATTGGTTTAGGTTTACAATGGATAAAAACGAAGAAACGGGTCATAGTGTAGTATTTAGCTCGGGTTAGGGTTTCTGACTTTTGAATTAGGGTTTTAAGAGTAAAAATGTGTATGAAAGTTTATGAATAGAATAATTAGGGTTTACACATTGTATATTGAGTGTAGTAGCTTGTACACAAGTGATGGTGAAGAAATTAGAATGAAAATGGAGGTAAAACGGCTATTTTAGAGATCATGCTTAATGATTTGTACATTATGCTTTGAAAACTTGTACTTGGCTTGGAGGGAGTTTATATTTCAAATGAAATGTTATATTACTTGTACATATGCTTTAGTAGCTTGTACATTCACTTTAGATATTAATCTTTCCATGAGATTAGGGTTTAGAGGTATACGATAACGGTTTAAAGCCCGTTTTGATATAACGTTGCGAATGGTACATTATAGGAATAATGTACTTTCTAATAAGGATATGATGATATTGACTTGAAATATTGTGATGTTTGCTTGACATATATGAAGACAGGATGACATAGGTAGGTTGTGTGAGTTTGTCTACTTTAGTTATGCAAGTTACCTTGCTTAATGAGATATTGACAATGCAAGTAATGTAATAAAGCGAAAAATTTCCCCGTATAATTATGATAATAGTAAAATAGGTTGATGAAAATTTCTTGGGTTGTTATAGATTATGCTGGAGAAAATCTTGACAGGAAATCCACAACAAGAGGTTGTCAATTTCTTGGCAGGAGACTTATTTCATGGCAATGCAAGAAGCAGACAATTGTGGCTACTTCTACTACAGAGGCAGAGTATGTTGCTGCTGCCAACTGCTGTGGGCAAGTATTGTGGATTCAAAATCAAATGTTAGACTATGGGTTCAATTTAATGAACACAAAGATCTGCATTGATAATGAAAGCACAATATGTATTATAAAGAATCCAATGTTTCAATCCAAAACAAAGCATATTGAGATTAGGCACCACTTCATTAGGGATGCTTATAAGAAGAAGCTTATTCAGGTTCTAAAGATTTACACTGATGACAATGTGGCTGATCTTTTAACTAAAGCTTTTGATGTTAG
>BQNB010031189.1:0-54208 GCA_026074375.1 Tanacetum coccineum
AGGTCTCGGGCAAAACTAAAAAGTTGTCAGGAATGTCATTCCACATCAAATTGCTTTAGAGTCCGAGTCGTGAAAACGTGATTTAAATGATCGTTCTTATAAGTCAAGCCAGACCCAAAAGTCAAAGATTGACATCGTCATTCTAAATTCAAAATTCTCGGATGTTACACTAATGGATCAAGTAACTAAGCATACTCCAATGCAAGTATCGAGTGACAACAAAAGAAAGTTTGACGACAGAAGAACTTTCAACAACAGCTCCCGCAGCAACAACAACTACCGCAACACTAACAATCGCTACAACAATCGTCAACAACAAAACCGAAGGCAAGAAACTGGTAGAGCCTATGCTGTTACTCCATCAGAAAATAGTAGGTATGCCGAAGATCTCCCTTTGTGCAAGAGATGCAATTTCCATCATACTGGACCATGTACTAGCAAATGTAATATTTGTAACAAGGTGGGTCATTTGAGTAAGAACTGCCAGAACAAGAAGCCAGCCACTAGAAGTAATAAACTACCAATGACAGTTGTATGTCATGCCTGTGGAGAAAAAGGGCATTATACAAATTAGTGCCGCAAGACCAACATCAATGCCCAAGGAAGAGCCTACATGCTGAAAGATAGGAATGATATTCTTTGCATGTTCTTCCGTCTATTACAATAGATACCTTTTACGATATCGAAATGGCTGACGGAAACTTAGTAAGCACAAACACTGTTATTAAAGGCTGCACTCTAACTCTGCTAAATCAACCTTTCAAAATCGATCTCATGCCAATTAAGCTTGGTAGTTTCGACGTTGTCATCGGTATGGACTGGTTATCCAAGTATCATGCCAAAATATCTTGATGAAAAAGTTGTACACAATCCTAATCGAACCTGTGAAACTCTAATCATTCGAGGTGATCGAAGTAAAACTCGACTAAATCTCATATCCTGTATAAAAACCGAAAGGTATATATCCCGAGGTTGTCAAGTTTTCATGATTTAAGTAATGGAGAAGAAATCAGACGAGAAGAAACTAGAAGACATTCCCGTAGTCAAAGAATTTCCAGATGTTTTTCCTGAAGATCTACCTGGTCTCCCTCCCGTTCGCCAAGTAGAATTCCAAATCGACTTAATCCCCGGAGCAGCACCTGTAGCTCGAACACCTTATAGATTAGCTCCTTCAGAAATGCAGGAGTTATCTAACCAACTTCAAGAACTAACCGACCGAGGTTTCATTCGACCAAGTACATCGCCTTGGAGCTCCTGTCTTATTTGTTAAAAAGAAGGACAGATCTTTCAGAATGTGTATCGATTACCGAGAGTTGAATAAACTTACCATAAAGAATCGTTATCCATTACCAAGGATCGATGACTTATTCGATCAACTTCAAGGTTCAAGTGTTTATTCAAAAATCGACTTAAGATCAGGTTATCATCAACTGAGAGTAAGGGAAGAAGATATTCCTAAGACTGCTTTCAGAACAAGATACGGACCACTACTAAATTTCAGTCATTGCCATATTGGTTTAAACAAAAGCACCAGCCTTAATTCATGGATCTCAAGATTCGATAAGTAAATAAACCATATCTGGATAAATTCGTAATAGTGTTTATCGATGATATTCTTATCTATTCTCGTAACGAAGAAGAACATGCAAATCATCTCAGAATTATCTTGGAATTACTCCAAAAAGAGAAATTGTATGCCAAGTTCTCTAAATGTGATTTCTGGATTCATATCGTGCAATTTCTTGGTCATCTCAATCGATAGTCAAGGACTTCATGTTGACACACAGCCAGATCGAAGCTGTTAAGAATGGACATCTCCCACTACACCCACAGAATACGTCAATTCTTAGGACTCACCGGCTATTACCGAAGATTTATCAAAGGTTTTTCAAAGATTGCAAAGCCTTTGACTAAATTAACCTAGAAGAACAAGAATTATGTTGAACAAAGATCAAGAATTAGCTTTCAACTCCTTAACAAAAACTCTGTGAAGCACCAATCTTAGCATTACCAGAAGGAAACGATAATTTTGTCGTTTACTGTGATGCATCTCTTCAAGGGTTAGGAGCTGTATTAATGCAACGAGAAAAAGTCATTGCTTATGCATCTCGACAACTCAAACCTCATGAAGAAAACTATACCACTCATGATACTTGAAATTAGGAGCAGTAATATTCTCTCTTAAAATCTGGAGACACTATCTATTTGGACAAAGTGTACAGTTACTCACTGATCACAAGAGCCTTCAACATATTCTTCGTCAAAAATAATTGAATATGAGGCAACGCCGATGGTTAGATTTACTCGCAGATTATGATTGTAAGATTTGCAATCATCCCGGAAAGGCAAATGTTGTAGCAGATGCCTTAAGTCAAAAGAAAAGAACCAAACCTCTCCGAGTTCGAGCATTTAATCATTAACCTTCATACCAAAATTACCATCTCAATCTTGAAGCCAAAATGAACACTCAAGAAGAAAATGTCCAAACGAGAACCTACCACTAAAAGGTACCATTTGCAACATCATATCAAAATGGGCTTTAAACCATTATCGGATGCCCTAAACCATAATCTCATGGAAGGGTTAACCCCTAAAGTGAATACACAAGCTACTAAAGCATATGTACAAGTAATATAAGATCTCATATGAAATATATAATCTCTTTAAATCAAAGCACAAATATCTAAAAACTCAATATACAAGTCATTAAGCAAGTGTTTGACATGTTCTAGAGTTAAAGTACAATGTCAAAAGCCATCCGGCTTATTGGTACAACCGGAAATTCCTATGTGGAAATGGGAAAGGATAACAATGGATTTCATCACAAAGCTACCCAAAACCTCAACTGGACATGATGCCATCTGGGTCATTGTCGATCGTCTTACCAAGTCAGCACATTTCATTCCTATTCGAACGACTGATAGTATGGAAACTCTTACGAGATTATACATCAAAGAAATAGTCTCTCGACATGGCGTGCCAATCTCTATCATCTCGGATCATGACAGTCATTTCACATCCAAATTCTGGCAATCATTGCAAAATGCTTTGGGTACTCAACTAGACATGAGTACAGCATATCATCTTGAAACCGATAGACAAAGTGAAAGAACCATCCAAACACTCGAAGACATGCTACGAGCTTGTGTTATAGATTTTGGGAAAGGATGGGATAAAATTCGAAGCACTTTATGGACGAAAGTGTAGATCACCTGTTTGCTGGGCCGAAGTTGGAGATTCTCAACTTACGGGACCAGAAATAATTCAAGAAACCACTGAAAAGATCGTACAAATTCGTCAACGCTTGCAAGCTGCAAGAGATCGACAAAGAAGTTACGCCAATGTAAGGCGAAAGCCTTTAGAATTTCAAGTTGGCGATCGTGTTATGTTAAAAGTATCACCCCGTAAGGGTATCTTTCGATTCGGAAAATGAGGAAAGCTTAATCCCCGATACATTGGACCATTCAAAATCCTTGAACGAATTGGCCCAGTGGCGTACAAACTAGAGCTTCCTGAAGAGCTTAGTAGTATCCACAATACTTTCCACGTTTCTAATCTCAAGAAGTGCTTATCCGATGAATCTCTTATTATTCCAATGAAAGAACTTCAACTCGACGACAAACTCAACTTTGTAGAAGAACCAGTGGAGATAATGGACCGTGAAATCAAGCAGCTAAAGCGAAGTCATATTCCTATAGTCAAAGTATGATGGAACTCTAAAAGAGGACCAGAGTTTACATGGGAACGTGAAGACGAAATTCATGCCAAATATCCTCATCTATTTTCAATCATCACTTCAACATCAAATCAAATCTCGGGACGAGATTTCTGTAAGGGGTGGAGACTATAACAACCCATAATTTTCATAAATGTAAATATCCATCTATTAAGTTAGATGATGTACAATCTATCAGTTATATATGAACTCACCTTTTTCAGGGAAATTTTTTGCTTTATTACATTACTTACTTTGCCAATATCTCAATATGCAACATTTCTTGCATAACTAAAGTTAACGGGCTCAGGCAACCTATCTATGGCAATCCTATCTTCATATATGTCAAGCAATCATCATAATATATCAAGTCAATATCATAATATCATTTTTACAAAGTACATTATTCCTATAATGTACCATTCATAACGTTATATCAAAACGGGCTTTAAACCATTATCGGATGCCTCTAAACCCTAATTCCATGAAGGATTAACATCTAAAGTGAATGCACAAGCTACTAAAGCATATGTACAAGCAATATAACATCTCATTTGAAATATAAAATCTCTTCAAGTCAAAGTACAAGTCTCTAAAAGCTCAATGTACAAGTCATTAAGCATGATCTCCAAAATAGCCATTTTACCTCCGTTTTCATTCTAATTTCTTCACCATCACTTATGTGCAAGCTACTACACTCATTCTACAATGTATAAACCCTAAATATTCTATTCATAAGCTTTCATACATCTTTTTTGCACTCAAAACCCTAATTCAAAACCCTAAACCCTAAAAATGAGCTAGTTTCTGAACCATGACTCGTTTCTTCGTTTTTATCCATTGTAAACCTAAACAAATACTTAAATAAGTTGTAATAACATAAATTACAACATTCTCAATCACTTTCCATCATCATTTCACCATATTAACAACAATGTACAAGAAATAAAGCTAGAAAACCCTAATTGTGCCCTAATTGTAATTTTGACCCGTTTACTCATTTTCTACCCATTTTAACCCAAACCACCTATCAAATTTTGATTATAATCCTTAATATAAGTCCTAGGATCAGTAACCTATCATTACTAATCAAACATATACGAATTACAAGCTAGAAAACTTAACCCGAACCCTTATGAACCCTAAATGAACCCGAAATACAAACCCTTCCAAAATGACCCATTTTAACTATTTTTCTTGCAACCAAGCACCTCCATGACTAAGCTAATTTATTACTAAGCAGGTTACAAGCACCTCAAACAAATATCTTTACCTTATATAGTTTAAAAATGGCACATAGTCTTCCTTTTTCTTCTTGTTTAGCCGCGGCATGCAATGGGGTAAACACCTCATCCAAGCTAGTTTCTAGCTTAACCAACACATCCTATAGACCCTACTCATCATCCTCTAGACCTCATTCCTAATCATTTATAACTCTTGTACCTTGTTAAAACTTTGAAGTAAACCGTCGAACCAAAATAGACCCGGTTTGCTTCTATTGACCATTTTATCCCCTAAGATTGCTCCATGTGCAATGGACAAACCCAGAGAACTCTTCTAGAAACCTTCAAGCAGCTTATGCACCTACTTAGACCAATCCTTGGTCAAATTTGAGAAGCACATGGCCTTCTTTTTGCTTCTCTTTAGCCACGGCAGCAAGAAAGGTTTCCAACACTATCCACCTCATTCAAGCTACTCCTAGACCTTCTACTCATCATTTTCTAGCCTTAACACATCTCATAATAGCTTGTACATGTGTCTAGATCAGAAATGAAGCCTTGCTTACTCATCTAAGCTTGAAACAAGTATAAATAGGGGCATAGTGTGTTCATTCTCTTCTCCCCCATTCCTCCTTATAAACCTTCTTAGAAGCAATCCTTTTCTCTAATAGATTCTAAGTGATCTTAAGAGTCTCAAGTATTAGAAAGGGGAAACAAATGAGAAACACGAAACGTAGCCCCGAAGTCATTACTCTAACCGTACAAACAGCCTAAAGTCACGATTCTGACCCGTTTCTATGCTATAGCTCAAACCAGGTTTCTCTAAGCTTATTTTCTGCTTCATGTAATGTCATTTTTGTTATATTATCTTGCTAAAATCATAATATAAAGCTTTGAACTCAAAAACCTAAGTGTTATGCCTTTTTGATCCAAAACCGTACACCCGAAACCCTAATTTCATGTTTTTACTTAAACTATGAGTTAAACTTGTAAACTTTTGTTATAACCTATCCTAATAAGCTATTATAATGTTAAAATAAGTACTTTGATAAGTCATAAGAATTTGACGTATAACCCATCCGGCGTTTTCTTTGAAACCCTAATTTGACCCGTTTTTACCTTTTAACTTAACGAATCGTTAAATCTTTAAAATTTTGTTGTGTTAAATCTTATATTTTAGTTTATTATAGTTATAAATGACTATTGAAATTGTTACTTATGCTTGCATGGCTAATTGGACATGTTTTGGATTATAATCCATGCAAGGGGTATATATCGTAAATTTTAGGAACTTATAACTAAAAGGACTAAAAGTGTCATTTTATTAAAGTTATAACTATAGGGGTCTATTATGTCACTTTTTAAAGTATAAGGTTTACTTGGTATATCAATAAAAGTTGAAGGACCAAAGTCGTAAAAATGCAAACCCTAGGGGTCTACTTGCAATTTTCCAAACCCTAGGGTCTAAAATGTAACATTTTGAAAAAGTGTAAAATCATATTCAAAACATTATATGTCATAACTTTAATTAACGCTCCCCGTTCTAATCCTTATATCATTTATCATCGATGTGCTTTCAAAAATCATGTCCCGGATCCATATCATACCACAATACTAGGGAGCTTCATATTAAGAAGTTTCATCTTGGTATTACATTCTATCTAAGTTGTTAAGTTTACGATTTAAAGTGCCCTAGCTCCACTAAACGTTTACTTAATGAATCTAAACTATGTGGCCCGAACAGGTGTTATGATATTTTGTTATCAAAACAACATCGATATCCAAAAAACTTATATGTAAAATCAAATAAGACTTGCCATATTATTAACCCAGGGGTGTCTGTGATTTCCGTGGTTGAAGCCGTTACTTTCATTCCCTATAACATTAGCTATCAATTTCCCTATAAACGTTCGGTGAGTTCATAGGCCAGCTTTTCAATTATTTTTAAACCCGCGAGGGAGATACTATTGCTATAACATGAATGCAATTATTTTCATGCTATTTTCAATTTACTATTGCCTAAGTAACTGCTTTGCCTTAAATTCCCCATAATCATGAACGTTAATTACTCTTCGTAGTAAGCGCGAATGATGTGAATAGATCTATTTAGGCTGGACTCCCCGTTGGTGTACCCAGTTACGTGTAACCAATTGCACATCATTAGAAATCACGCGGGTATTTTGGCAAAGGTGCCCGCAGGGGCAATATTATCATTATAACCTAAGGCATCGGATTCATGAGCTAATGGCAATAATAAATTATGTTTTCAATACTGGGTGTATATCAACGTAACCCAAATATCGCATTTGCATTCAAATTATATTACTTAAACCTATGGATTTCACTCAACCTTTGTGTTGACTTTTTAGCATGTTTTATCTCAGGTAACTAATGGCACGGAGTGGCGAGGACATGACGATGGATAAATCCGTTATCATTCTCCACTTTGTATATACAGATGGGTGGGACCTCTCTTTGTAAAAATCTCTGAGAAAAATAAGTATGATAACTTATTTTACATAAAACCGACTCTTTTTGATTCGTTTCTATGATTATGATGTTGTTACCTTGAAGTAATAACCCAGATTAGCTTCGCTGCTATATGTAAAATGGGGGTGTAACATATGTCTTCTTCAGAACTCTAACTTCAACTTCAGCATTTGCATAAGGACTGGGCTTTTCTCAAAGGATACATCTTTTCTACAAGCATTTTGAATGGTCTAATTTGTTTCATGCACTAGGGTATGTACTCCTGAGGCAGAACCATTTAGCTTCCAAATCACAATGTTCCATCCTGCGTGAATTCCAAAAACTCATTTTCATCATCTGGATGAACATTAACCATCAAATCTCCCCAAAGTACTCTGTCAAAACCTTCAGTATCTCATCTTGTAATTTGTCCATTACTAGTTGTTACAACAACATTCAAATCTACTCTATCAAAATATGGACAATACTCCCCATCAAAGTTGCTAAAATTTCTCTTTTGTCCATTGCTTCTAATCACCACATTTTGATTAATCTCTTCAATGTGTTCAGCTTGATCAGTCTGTGGTTTAGTTCTAAGACATTATGTCTTCCATTCTTTGATAGGATATTTTCTGTCAAGTATCTCATAATCCACTTCTTTTTCTTCATCCGGAATTATTGTTAAATGTAATTTCAGCTCATCATTCTCTTTGTCACTATCATCTTCAGAAGTGTTTTGAATATATCTTCTTTTTTTTGACTTCATCTTCTTCCTAGTTCCAAGTTTTCTTTTTCTAGTACTTTCTTCTTCTTTACTTTCCTTCTGAACTTCTTCTTTACTTTCTTCCTTGATCACTTCACTTTTAGATAAATCAACTCCTTTCTCATTTCATTTCTTTTCGGATCAAATCCTTTCATCTTCAGCGGACCAAATAGAGATTGAAAATCTTCTCTCGAACACCTCTTATCTTCTCATTCAAGCTTGTACTTCCTCATAACTTCTTGATTTTCTATTTCAGCATGCTTGTAGGTTTCTAATTGCTTTAAGTAGGTCTCATTTGATTTTGAGTTGTTTCTTGGTTGGTGGTTTGTTCTGATTGCTTCTGATCTTGTTGAGGCAAGGAATTCTTTCTTTGAGCAACAATTGTGTCAGGAAGGAACTTGCTCTTTCTTCTATTTGTAAATTGCTCTCTTTTTGTTCTTGAGCTTTTCAGCAAGGAAGTCTAGCCTGCCTCAATCCTTGCCTTTATATTCATCAAAGTTTCTTATAAGAGCTTCTTGTAGCTTTTTTCTTCTAGTTTTCTGTTTCTTTCCTCTTCTTCTTCACATCTTCTTGTATTTTCCCTAGCCATCTCTTATCACTTTAAGCTGCTTAAATTCTTCTCAGCTTGGGGAATACCATCAAGATTCCACTTTTCAGATTCATCATCCCTCTTTAATTTTCTTCTTTCCTTTATCTTTTTAGAATCATCTTTGGAAGGGCTTTAGTGTCAGGATTGATCTTGTAGAGGTAGGTCCTAGGTCTGTCAGGTTCTTTCAATATCTTTCCAACTTCTCCTTTCTCCTTTTCTCTAGAAACAGCTTTGGCTTGACTCATGTTTAAAAGAACCTTAGCTATTGTTTCATCATCTCCAAAGACTGTAGAAGTATGTGTTTGAGTAGGTGTTTGAGTGGCTTGAGCAGCAATTTCTTCCTCAGTTTGATCTTCAGTACCTTTTCTTTGCCCATCAGTACCTTCAATTTGCTCTTCAGCACCTTCAATTTGCTCTTCAGCACCTTCATTGTGCTCTTCAGTACCTTTAATATGTTCATTAGTACCTTCAACTTGTTCATCAATACCTTCAATTTGCCTGTCAGTACTAATTTTGGATCCGTCAATACTAACTATTGGTCTGTCAGTACTAACTTTCTCCTTGTCGGTACTAACTACCTCCTTGTCGGTACTAACTACCTCCTTGTCAGTACTAAGTACATCTTCAGTACTAAGTCTAATCTCATCCATCTCCTTGTCTTCATCCACCATTTCTCTTGTCCTCCCCTCATCCTGAGCATTCTCTGTCTCCATATGATCAACTGAATCTTCAGGAATTGTATCAAACAGAGGATCTCTTTGAACTGATGATTCACCTTTAGCAACCTTCCTCCCTTGTTTGGATACAGACTCTTTGTGCACCTTGTGTTTCTTTGAGAAGCTCTTGCTTGGAAGTCTTTGCTTCAATGAGACACTTTTCAGCCATGCTCTATGATGTTTGATGACAAGTTTAGCTTGTTTCTTGAGCTTTGTGATCTGAGCCTTCAAGAGTTGTATTTCCTTGGCTTGATCTAAAACCTGTGCACATAGAGAGAGAGACAAAGATCATAGATACTTTAGAGAGTCATGTCACCCTCATTCCCTGAAAGGGATTTATCACTGGATGAATGACCTCCAAGATTCTCACCAGAAGTTTCTGGGACAGATTCAGGAATAATAGGAGTGGGTGAAGGTCTTGGGGATAGGTCAGTCTGTTGCTCAATATGTACCTCACTAGTTTGAGCAGGAGAAGAAGCAGTTTGTGGCTCATTAGGTACTTCACTAGTGGGAGCAGGAGAGGGTGTTGGTTGTGCTTCTGAATGGTCTATCTAAAAGCACTCATCCTGAGTTGGTTGTACCAACATAGTGGCAAACAAAGGGGTGACTTTCCCTGAGAAATGCTTACCCTTCTTACCTTGAAAGAAAGACTTTACTAGTTAAGTATTTACTGGAATAATGATTTAAGGTACAGGACACATTAGCTAGTGTTTATCTAAAAAGATAGAAATAAAAGTGGGTACATTACAAACTTTTTACTTAGCATCTAGATGTCTAAGCATTACCATCAACTATTAATTTAGAATAATTATATAACTTTTGATTAGAATGTTAAGCGATTGACAGCAAGTGGCAATGTTAGTAGGAATTTGATCCAAGAGGTGCTTTTTGTGCTAATGTCAATGATTCATGGTATGAATTAAAAAACCTCCATTGGGTGAAAACAAAGCTTTGTTAAATGGTAACACTGTTAAATCCCCCTCATAACTCCATTAGCTGTATTGATTCAAATATAGCCTGATGAGGTAAAGTGTCTATGCCATCAGCTTCATCAGAAAGAAGATCACTTGTATTGATGCCGCAGTAAATAGACACAGACTTGCCAGCTACTTTGGCAGTAATGTGACTACATTGTGTTTGTTTTGGACTTAACAGACGTCCAAATCTGTTCAAAAATGTAGTAGTATACAACAGGACTTACAGTGTGAGCATGATGAATTGAAACTTTGCTTAAGAATATCACATGATCTCGTGGAAACTCTGCATTCCCCTTCAGTCTTCTCCAAATCATGCGACCATGTTTGTGCTTCAGACATGAATCTAGATACATACCATTGTGTACTTGTCTAGGAGATCGTCGTGAAAGAGATATTAGGGCTTGTAAATGCGAATGTAGGTTAAGAGGAGAATGCGTACGGAATGCGCAATTTGAACTGGGTTTACTATAGGTTTAGGAGACTAATTTCCAAGGAAACCGTTTCAATTTACACTTTGTACCCTTGGACGGTATTTTCTTTAACGTCTTTATGGCGGTACAAACTTTGCCTAGCGGTACTAACTTTGCACTGGCGGTACTAACTTTGTCCAACCAAAGAAGGAACAATGGAGGTATCAGGAGTGCTTTAGTACAATCAGTAACTCTTCTCAATGACCCTCTAAATTCTATCAAACCTCTAGAGATGCATCACCTATGGTTAACATGTTTTCTCATTACATATCTATACAACATAGGCATATGCCTCACTTTAAACCAATGCCAGCTTAGGGATTTATCATCCCAATAGTAACAACCAAAGAATGAACCTGTAAACATCAAACGCCTTGGTGAGTAATCAGCTACAATTGTTCTTCAGTGGTGGTATTTTAAGCACCTGAATGAGTTTCTTTTCATAAGCATTTTATGAAACTGGTGCCTAATAGCAAATTGTGCTTTGTTTTGGAATGTATACAGGATTCTTTACAATGCAAATGGTGCTTCATTATCAATGTAGATCTTTGTGTTCATGAAGATTGAACCCATAGTCTAACATTTTGATTTTGAATCCACAAACTTGCTACAACAGCTTGCAGCAGCAACATACTATTGCTTCTGTAGTAGAAGTAGCCGCAATGGTCTGCTTTTTGCATTGCCAAGAAATGAGTCTCCTACCAAGAAATTAACAACCTCCTGTTGTGGATTTCCTGTCAAGATTTGCTCCAGCATAGTCACTATTCTGATAGGATTTCCAGTTCAAATGAAGACACTCTAGGTACCAAAGACCAGTTTGGATTTGCCCTTTAGTTACTAAAAATTCTCTTGTCAGCACTTAGATGAGTGAAGACTTTAGGAGATGGACCTGAAACCTAGAACAAGCACAAACTGCAAACATTTGTCTGGGCCTAGAAGCAGTCAAGTACATAAAGATCAATCATGGACCTATAGAGGAGGGTCATCCACATTAGATAGCTTCCTATCTTGTCTAAAGGCTTCTGGTATACATTGGTGTACTAGCAGTCTTAACATTTGCAAAGTCAACTCTTCAGGATTTCGGTAACATATTATACTGACTTATAAAGATACCATCTTCCTTCTGTTTTGACATTGAATTCCAAGATAAGAAAAGTGAGCTCTCCCATTGAAATCATCTGAAATTCTCTTCATGAATGCCTCAAACTCTCACACTAAGATTTCTTTGTACGACTTCCAAGATGATATCATCCACATAGACTTGAACTAGTATGATATCATGTTATGTCCTTTCTTTAGGAAGTGAGTTTTGTCAATGGTACCTCTTCTGTAGCCCATTCTTCAACATAGGAAAGTTTATAAAGTAGCGATACCAGGCTTTGGGGTAGTTTTGATGTAAACCCATAGAGAGCTTTTACAACTTTGTATACTTTCTGAGGATATTTGGGATCTAGAAAACCTGGTGGTTGAGACACATATACCTCTTCATCAATTTCCATAAAGGAAGGCATACTTTTTCACATCATTTTGATGACAATAAAGCCAATATATGAGGCCCAAAGGCTTTCTGTTGTGTGTGTGTACACTATGGCTTCAAGTCTGGCAACAGCGAAGCAAAAACCTAATCATAGTTTTATTCCCTTCCTCTTGCCTATGTCCCCTGGCAACTACCTTGCTTTGTTTTGACAACAACTCCTCTTTCATCCTCCTCTTATTTCGATATATAAACCACATTGTACCGATAGCCTTTCTTCCCATAAGGAAATCTTCTAAGACCCAAAACTTTATGTATCTCAAACTTAGCAACTATTCTTCTTGCATTGCATTCAACCCAGCTTTCATCTTCAAGAGCTTCTGAAATCTTCTTGGGTTCTTGTTGAGATAGGAAAGCAAGCAATAGACAGTGCTGGTTGAATGGAATGGTGAAGTTTATGAATTATTTCTTCTTTGCTTTTGAACATAGCTAAACAAATAGCCTATGAGCTCCAGAACTTTTTGTGAAGTTTGTTCTTGTCTTGAACTGCTGAGTTTAGATCTCCCTAGATTAAGTGCTTTAGGATGAGTGGAGTGAATCCTTGTCGTGGGAATAGGACTAAAAAAACATTCACAATAGTTTCCAAGTTTGTGAATGTCAGCCACTTGCACCCTCATCATCATCAAGATGAAGTAGTAAAAAATACCTTCTGTAGAATTTTGATAGTTATCCTCAAGTGGAGGTAATTTCTGAGTCCATCTTCTTCAGGATTTGTTGATCAAGAAGGAGATAGTCCCCCCCCCCCCCCCCCCCCCCCCACCCCCCCCCCCCCCCCCCCCCCCCCCCCCCCCCCCCCCCCCCCCCCCCCCCAACTCTCACCTATCATGTGGACTGGCTCAGTACTAACTGGGTATGCTAAACATTATTAACTAGGGTAGTTCTGCTTTCTGTCTAGCTGGTTGTGCTAACAGTACTAAAAATGTTAGTACTGCTAGGCTTAGCAGCTCCATCTTGTATAACTAAGGTCTCAAACTTCTTCCTGAGAGATTCAGCTTCCTCATTAGCTTCCTTTTCTTGTCTTTTAAGTCTTTCAAGTTCATCCATAAAGACTTGCTCTTCCTCTCTTGGACCTTCCTTCTTATCAGCTGATTTTAAAGCAGGAGTGATTGTTGAAGAATAAGTAAAGACCATATTCGGCTGTACAAAGCATTTAGTCTTGAGCAGCTTCATACTCTGTTTCAGAATCCCCTGCACTCAATTAATGTCTTCTGTACCTGCAATTTGGTTAGCTCCTTGTTGACATGCATGATGATTAGCTTGATTCTTTGATCTAACAGGACGATAATTCATAGAATCAGTCAAATAATCAAGATCAAAAAGCCAATTTGGTCCTTTCCCTGCAACATTTGGTTTGTTCTCTAAAAAGTTGATGTGCAGGTTTTCTTTAACCCTTTTGGTTTCTAAGTTGGTTCTCTAAAGCCTTGCTTTGTGTGAATACCCAACTAAAAATCCCTTCATAAGATTTTACAGCAAACTTGCCCAGGTGCTTCAATGGTATTCAAGATGTTCTCATGGCACCAAAAGGTTTTATATAACTTATAATTGGTATCTTACCAGGTTATTAAAAAGTTCATAAGTGTCTTATTTAAGAGGCTTGGTCAACTAATACCCTGTTTTTGAACTTAACAAGCAGTACTAACTGCTTCAGCACCAAAAAAAAGTTAATTAGGTAAAAAATGAATCTGCAAGCATGGTCTTGCTTAGCCTCAATAAGGCGTCATGTTTCTTTCTTCAGCAAATCCTTTTTGTTTGTGGAGTTGTGGCCTTACTATATTCCCTCTTGTTCCCTTTGGAACCCACGAATTAAATAAATCTTATTCTTAAATTCTTGTACCATTATCACTTCTAATAGTTTTTAACTTTTTGATTCAATTGGTTCTCTATCTGTTCTTATAAGTCCTTAAGGATTTGCACTGTTTCATCCCTAGTTCTTAAGAAATATACCCAACTTAAACCGGCTAAAATCATCAGTGATAACTAGGCTATTGGTCTTATGGTTTAAACTCATTACAGTTGTAAGGTCCAAACAAAATCCATATGAAGAAGTTGTATAGGATTGTGATAATTAGAAAACTTACTGTTTTAGCCTTACAAGGAGGCCTTGTGTTGCTTTCCTGTTTAACAAGCAACAAAGTGTGGTCATTTTGAAAATCTTTGGTAGGTAAACCTCTTTAACCAAGGTTTCCCTTCACAAGTTTGTTTAGGTTTTTGAAATTAAAATGACACCAACTCACTAGGTCATTGTTAGATTCATCGGTTGTAGCCTTTGCAATTAAACAAGCCAATCCTCCTGAAGAACTAATGTTCTCTAAATTGAAATGTACTTGTTGTTTTGTCTAGGGATTTCTAAGTATATACTGATTTTTCAACAGGTAACTTTAAACTCAGAGACATAACAAAGGACTTCAGAGTCCAGTAAACAGAAACTTGTTCTTTTTGTCAACAAATTTGTGAACAGAAAAGAGATTGAAATGCTGAAGATTCTTTTACAAAGATACCATCTTATCCAAAATTCTTTTAATTACCCCCGTTTTTTTAATTTTCCTTTAACAGTGGGATATTACCGTTCTAATACCTCCAATAAGCTACAGGGCCACATTAAAGTCTTGGTAATTCAGCAAGGTAGGCCTTGTTCCCAGTCATGTGCCTGGAACATCCACTATCAACAATTCTTATCCTAGAGCTTATGTGGATAATCCCTGTTACATTAAAAGAAGAGATTAGTTTATCTTAGGGACCAAAGCTGTTTGGCTTGTTGTCTGCTAGTGGATCTTTGAAAGTGTAACATTTTCCAAGACTGGATCCACCATGTGGTTTTGGATCCACCATGGTATCTTTGTGGTCTACAATATACATCCCTGCTGAGGGATTAACATCTGTTTCCCTTTTTACCACCAACAGTATCTAACTGCCTTTTTCCTTAAGCAGTATTAAACTTTTTGATTTGAAAAATATCTTGTTCTAAGTACTGTTGGCTTTTTGGTAAGGTCATGAAGAATGATTGAATGAGTTGTAAAAAATAAACATTTGCTGGTTTAACTCTATTCACAATGGGCTTAACATATATTAGCTTTCATGAGGCAGTACTAGTTAGGTACTGTCTGTCTGTAATGCTTTGGCCTCATGCAGTACTAAATTTTTTGAGTACCGCTAGACTAGCTAGTATTAAATGGAATTATACCAGTTCTAGTTAGTACTGCTGATGGAACAAATTGGTTTTGTTTATTCACTCTTTGCACATTATTCCAACCATTGTTTAACTCAGCTTTTCTTGCCATCCTCTTCTCATGGAAATCACAATCTCTAATTAAATGATTAAGACTACCACATACAAAACATGCTCTTACAGTAAACCCATACCCCAACTCTTTCTTGTCAACTTTAGGTATTTGACTATGTGTGTATTGATTCTTAACAGTTTCCCTAGGAGTTTTTACTTGCTTATTAGCAAAACTAGGTGTTTCTTGTTGTTTTGTTGGTATAGACACACACTCATCTTCACTATCTGATTCATACTCCTCAATGATAGGAGCATCAGACCAGACCTTAGGTTGACATTTTACATTAGATTCATTGACAACTGGTTCAGACACTAATTCAGAAGGTTCTGCACTAATGTTAGATTCACAGGTATCAAATTCACTTGATTGTGATTCAGATTCACTAGGTTGAGTCTGTTTTGGACCATATGTAAACTTAGAATCATCTACTTCTACATCAGGTCCTGAAGGCATGTAATTTCCTGTCATGGGTGGGGGTACAACATGCATTCCCTCTGCTGTAACAAACCTATCATACAAAGGTTGGTTTTCTATCTCACTCTTTTTATTCATAAAAACACTCTGCAACACTTCATTTTCATAACTCAAAATACCATCATATCTGTGATCCCCATACCCAAGCCCAAACTTATCATTAGCACTCATTGGGTATTTTAGCAGTTTCTAAGATTCTTAGAAAGATTATGCCCATTTTTTTCTTTCTTTAGCCTTCAAATTCTTCTTTTTCTTTTTGAGCTTCTGTAATAATTTCTTATGGTATGTGAGGAACATTGGTTTTTTTCTTTCTAAGTCTATTTTCATAACTTTATCTTTTGTTCATTACCATAGTTTGTCCTTGTTGATGAGCAACAAACTGTGCTTCAACTTTCTTTAAGACCTTAGAATATGCATTTATTTCTATGCTTGCATCTTCTAAGTTTTGTTTCTCTCCTGTGAGCATCATAATAGCTTTTTAAGATTTGCATAAGAACACTTTACACTTATTTGAACATGAAATTACCTCTGTGTCAGAGTCTAAGTGTTGAAGCCATCAAAGCATCATCTTCATCTTCTGGAATGATTTGTCCAAATCCACACCTATCTCCATCAATTGTCTACCATGCCTTAGAATCTCATTCTGTCCAATTCTGTTCCCATCCTTGTTTCCAGAATTCCATGCATCTCTCCTCCTGTTATCTTGAGTTCCCTTGGTTCTACACTCTCTAGCAAAATGTCCTGTTTTGTGGCAATTGTAGCATTCCACTTTGGTTTTATCAAAGCCAACAGGTTCTTTTGCATCAAATTGTAGCTTTCTACCAGTCTTCTTGTAAAACTTATCATCTATTGAGATCATGGAATTTGCCACTTCAAGTCCATTTCTTCAAGTTCATCAATCTGTTCCAAGTCCTCATGATCCAGTTGAGGGCAACTTGATTGATTAGCAAGTAATGAGTATGATGAGGTTTGTTCATACTTTGAGTTTTGGCCAGAAAGATTGGGAACACTATAAGCGGTACTAACTTCATTAGTATTGCTGGTGTTCTCAGAGATAAAAGCTATATTTTGCGGGCTTGAGGATGATGCTGCCTGGCCTTTTTTTATCACTCTTAAAGACTCTTAGATTGGTTGTACAAATCATCAAAACTTAGACTGTCCACCATGGGTTTGGGTCCTCATTATCCAAGGAAAATTGTGACCATGCAGAAAGGTAAGAGATCTTAGGAACTTTTGATGTGCTATCCTCAGTAGATACACCTGCTCCATGAATCTCTAACTGACTCAGAAGAATTTGGAACCTGTCATAGCCTTGTGAGCCTTCTGTGTTGGATACAGAGAATCCTTTAAACTGTTGCTTCAGATTATAACTTTTGCATCTTTTTGGATTTGTCATTTTCCACCAAATCTAGATTTGGTGGCATCCCACATTTCTTTGCATCAAGTCATATATTATGGAACTATAGCAGATGATCTTACTTGGTAGGGCCATAGCAAGGTGGTCCTTGCTTTTCTCTCTCTTTCTCTGGCTACATTTCTCTTCTGTAGTTCTAGGAGGCAAAACCTTTAATTTGTTCTGATGTATTTGGTAGTGATTGACTTGAAAGAACCATTACATTTTGGATAACCTCCCAGATTGGATAGTCTGTATGGCCCATAATAGTGCTCCAATTTCTAGCCCAGATACTCATTATTCTCCCTTTTTGAGAATAGGCAGCGTTTTGGTTGAAACTGTCATTGAGGAGTTTGTTGGGTTGGTGTGTTTGTGATGATGGTGGAGGGTGGTGGTGGTGGTGGAAATTTCATCTTGTGATGATGATGGCAGATATGTTTAGTTTAGGAGTATGTGAGTCTTGATTTGATTGTTCTTCGTATTTAGAGTTTCTCACACCGCTTCTGATACCACTTGTGAGTCCTAATGAATAGTCTTGTCCAGCCTACTTAAGGATGATAGCCAAGATTGTGGATAAATTACAATTTGACTATACAGAAGAAACAATGATTATTAATTAACTTATTATGTGATGCGGAATCTAAACACAAAGTACTAAGAAAAACAATGTAGAGACTGAATAATAACTTTATTATTCTGCTTTAGAATGTTTAAGTTACTAAATAATTAATATGATTTTTCTGTGAGATATCTTGAGTCGTAATCTTTTAACTATGCCAATAGGAATCTTTTATAAGAATAAGGATATCCCTAAACTGACTTACAAATCTCATACACTATCTTTTCCTAAATTATATCACACATATCTCATAATCGGTATAACTATTTTTCTACTAACAATACTAACTATTGAACAGTACTTACATTTTGTTTTAATAAACTTGTATTTCCTGGTACTTAAACTATAACTATCAGTACTAACTATTTGTACTGTCGGTACTAAGTTAGGAAAACATAAATCCTAACATTATCCATTAGGGGACTATGAACATATGCAACTTTGATCTTTATAACTACAAACCATATATTACACTTTTAATCCAAGCTTTCCAATGTCTTAAATTACCCTTCATGACGCATAATAAGAATAATGAATTCAAGCAGTAGAAACTTAAACTAGCAGTAGTAATAATGACTTAGCAGTAGTAATAAGGTTTAACTTGTTTTGCACAAGTGTATACCTTCCCTTCAAGTGGTGCATTTAGCATATCCAAATGGTTAAACACTTTATCATATTCTTTCCTTGAAACCAATATGTTAACCACTTTTCGACAAAAGAAATAGGAATCAAACAATAAGAACTGTACGAATAACTAATCCAACAGTGTAAGAAATATCTTTGTAGTACCATCCATTATGTGAAGCACTATAAAATTGATAACTGGAACTAACTAACAGTAGTAACGAATACCATGTAGTACCATCCATGACGAGCAACACTAATAATGACTAACAGTAGTAATCGATACCAAGCAGTAGTAACAATGAAAAGCAGCACTAATGGTTGAGCAGTAGTAATAATACACTAGCAGTATTAACTACTAACTAGCAGTATTAATTTAGTGCAACAGTATTAACTTAAGCTAGCAGCACTAACTTCAACAAACAGTATTGCTTTTGTCGAGCAGCACTAATGAAGTAGAAGCAGTAGTAAAAACATAGAAGCAGTATTAACCAAGTAAGAGCATCATTAACCATGCATAAGCAGTACTAACTTCTATGAAGCAACATTAACTTTGTTCGAGCAGTATTATCTGTTGTAGAGCAGTAGTAACCATGTATGAAGCAATAGTAACTTTCAATTAGTATTAACATGATAACCACTTCAATAAACTTTCCACAAGTACCTAAACTCAAACTCTTAGCTTCCACTTTCATATCACCTTTACTGTGATTACACTTCGTATTCAACATCAACTTTTGAGGTTTTTTAGAAATTAGGGTTTCCAAAAAAATAATTTAAGAATTAAAACTCTAATTTTCACAAACTTCTTTATTCTCTTCATTCCTCAATAACTTCTCTTTAATACCCAAGTATTCAAATAAAAACTTTCAATAACAATAACAAGGATACTATTAAAAACAATTATGAAAGAGAAGTAAAACCATTCCAACTTCAACTTTTCTGCAGCAGATTTCAAAAATTTATATCTTTCAATTAAAAGCTCAGATTGAAGATCCCATCGGTGAGAATATGCCTTTATGAGTAAAGAACCTTCAATAAAAATTTCGTTAAGATCCAACGGCTAACGAATGAGATATCCTATTTTTACCACAGTTATGCAGAAAGTGACGAAAATAGAAACCAAAATCGATTTTTTTCTTTAGGTTTCTTTGAATACAAAATCTTCTTTCTTTGATTGTAAAACCTTGTAGATCCTAGATAATGAGCCACTTGGCTCTGATACCAATTGTTAAGAATCGTTTAAAACTCCTAGGATTGAAAATAACAAAGTTTGTTGATATGTAGCGGAATTTAAATAAAGAACAATGTTATTGAACAAGGTTTTACATACATACAAGCCCTAATTCTATATGATCAGTATAGAACAGTTACCTAACTATAACAGGATCAAAGAAACCTTTGATCTTAGAGCTAACCACACTAGACATCTACATCACACCTATAGGATACACACACACGTTTTGAGTGCAAACACAATCATACACTAAAACAATGTCTAAGGATATCTTTATATAGAGAGTCCATAAGACTTACAAAGGAATCTTAATTGTATTAGGAAACTAAATCTGTCCTAATCTTTGATCTTTATCTTTTAAGCAAATCTTTTAGAATCCTCCATCTTTTGTAGAATTTCATATTGTCAACTTTGATACTTTTGTTCCATTCTTTATCCTTTTAAGCAAGCTCTTTTGTATCATCAAATCAATAATTCCCAACAATGAACATATTTCACAGACCTTAAGAATTGACATATTTTACACAACTAATCATAAACATATTTCGCAGACTAAACCTTATACATATTTCGCAGACTTATGACACAACATATTTCGTAGACTTAAGCATCAGCATGTTTCGTAGGATTCAAAGTATGCAAACACACCTTTTAATCACACTTTATCTTTCAATCTTATTCACAGACAACACAAATTATTCAAGAACATAGCAAAAACATTTTTCATCATGATTAAACAACACTTTCGAGCGCTTTTAATCAATTTCGAGAACAAGCATAGAGACAGGCCATTTTATTTGAGCAATAATGCATCTAGGGGGCACTTTAGGCATTCCTAAGGACAACACTTAGTTAACCAAGATATTTAACACCAAAAACATGCATGCTCATACCACATTTGTATATTTCGCACCCAAGAACACCCTTAATCGAACCAATATTATCCTAGGAGACTAATAACATGCTATAAGAGTACAAGGATGGTAATAACATGTAATACAACATAAACCCACACTCATTCAAACCAACACGCATGTTTCGCACAATTCATCCACACAGAAATCTCTATATCTCTCTAATGAGTTAGAAATCTCTAAAGCTGCTTTAATCGAGTCTTAATGGTACCCTAACAAACAAAACCCCTAACCTTAATTGGACTACTTCACAACTTTTATTTGATGAACCTTAATTTTGTGTTTAAGGTTTTTTGAGTGAGATTTAGCAAATTAATCCAATTCCAGTTGAGAAAGTGATGTTTAAGAGTTAAGAAAGGTTAGAATCATTACCTTGAAGCTTAAACCAGATTTTGATTTCAAAGTTTGAATCGTGTGAAATGTGCTTGAGAGAAAATGTGTTAAGTGTTTGTGTATTTAGTGAGAAATCTGTAACTACACATTTCGTCCTAAGGGTTTAACTAATTGGAAGATTGCACAAATGATAAAAATAGTCCTAATAGATTGTAATTCCTTTTATTATCTTTTAAACTTATTATAAAGCCTAAACTACTTAGAGGAAATGACAACAAAAGTCCTTAAGGTTGCTAACTTAAGCTCTAAGTCCTAGAGTTTTCCTTTTAGTCCCTAAAGATTGACACATATAACATCTAAAGATGATTTTCAGTTAAAAATATTTTAACTCCCCTTTAAATCATGTTTTGTTATTGTCAAAACCTTTTTCGTTTATTCCTTGATTAATTTTGAAAGAACATTTTGAAATAATTATTAGCACATTTCTCCCCCTCAAATAATGTCTCGTTTTTTATTGAAAGAGTTGTAGACATTGTTTAAGTGATAAAAAATTCTTCTAAAATCTTTTTCTGATGAGAAACTGAAATGACAAATTTGTTTTGAAATACAACACTAACAAAAATAAGATTTCTCTTATTTTGAGAAATAAATGCACTGACACGTAAACTTATATTAAGAATGTCTGAGTTGTGTAGCAAAGTATACACAAGCCTTTGCATGATCATAAAGTAGATCATGCCAGAGAAACTTAATTCCCGTTGTGAGGTCAAGTTTTCTTATTGACGAAATACTTTCCTTTAAGATGAAGAACGGGTTCAAGTCTGAAATAACTGCAAGCCAATGACATGTTTTGAAAACAGTTTGAACTTCTATTCGAACTTTATTTACAGCTTTGTTTCATTATTAAATGACATTTCTAAGGTCGTAAATATTATCGATTCTAGAAGACATGTCATGAAAAACATATTTTTGTATTTTTTGATTTTTTAATTTTATATTTTCTTTTTTTATAAAAAATCTATTCTAAGAAATGGAAAATCTTTTTGAGTCTTTATGCTTTTATATATATTTACATAGGATACATGAAGAGGTACCACCATCACTCTTCATTTTTTTTTGCCAAACTCTTAGGTGGATACATTCTTTTTATCCCAAGCTTCTTGATGAGGAATTCAAATCTTTCCCTTGGCAACGCTTTAGTGAAGATGTCTGACAACTGATACTCAGTACGGACGAAGTAAAGCTCAACTATACCATTTTCAACTTGTTCTCTTATGAAGTGATACCAGACATCAATAGGCTTTGATCTTGAATGTTGTACGTTGTTGCAGCAGAGAGCAATAGCACTCTTGTTATCACAGTACAGAGGAATCTTATTGAATTCAAATCCATAATCTATCAATTATGATCTCATCAAAAGAACTTGGGCACAACATCCAAATAAAGCAATGTATTCAGCCTCTGTATTGGAGATAGCAGTGCTTTTCTGCTTCTTTAAGGACCAACTGACAAGTCTGTCTCCTAAGAATTGGATACTACCAGAAGTACTTTTTCTTGTGTCTTGACACCAGGCGTGATCCGCATCTGCAAAAGCTGTAAGTGCAATATTGGTATCTTTCGAGTACCAAAGACCCATATTTGGGTTTCCTCGTAGGTATTGAAAGATGCGTTTAACAGTATGTAAGTTCTTTTCGGTAGGTCGTGCCTGATACCGGGCACACATGCATACAACAAAGACTAGATCAGGTCGACTGGATGTAAGATACATAAGGGAGCCAATCATGCTACGATAGTGAGTGGCATTAACTAGTTTACCTTGTAGATATTCATCCAGTTTGGTTTGATACACCATAGGTGTATCAACTGGGTCACTAGTGTCTATTCTATATTTCTTAAGTGTTTCTAAAGCATATTTTGTCTGGTTTATAAAGATGCCTCTGGGACTTTAAGAAATTTGAAGTCCAAGAAAAAATGACATTTTTCCCATCATCGACATCTTAAATTTAGAACTTATTTTATCAGCAAATTTATCACATAGACTAGGATCAATATATGCAAAGATTATATAATCGACATAAATTTGTACTATGAGTATCTCTTTGTGAATAATGTGGGGTCAACAACACCTTTAGAGAACTTTTTAGATAATAGAAAGCTTGAGAACATATCATACCACGCCCGTAGAGCCTGCTTCAAGCCATAAAGTGCCTTCTTTAGCCTATAGACGTGGGTAGGATTGTCTGGATCTGTAAAGCCCTCTGGCTGACTGACATAGACCACTTTATGAAGCTTGACATTTAAGAAAGCCGTCTTGACATCCATTTCGTAGATAGTCTTGTTCTTATTGGCAGCATTTGCAATCAAGATACGAATGTCCTCAATTCTATCAACCAGTGTAAATGACTCTTCGAAATCAATTCCCTCTTCTTGACGATATCCCTTAGCTATGAGCCTTACCTTGTTTTTCAGTATCCCTCTAAATTAGCCCTAAAATTAACTACAGAGAGTCTACTTTGCAACTCAAGTGGTTTTATGAATTAAAAGTGAGTGGAAGTTAGTCAAATTAATCAAACAAGATTCGTTGTCAAAACTGAGTTTTCGGGACAGATTCTGAATTGTGTTTGTGAGGTCAAAAAACCATATCAAAACGTATTTATAATTAAGGGCTTTTGGCTACTGGTCAAGTTCATGATGTTTATGATTTTCTAGAATCTTTGTAGAATTTTCCTAAGTGTTTAAATGGGTCTGCTCAAGCTAAACTTTTTGAAGGTCGAATCAGGTCAAATCCTGGACACTTTGTGATGTTGAATTTTTATAAAATGGTTACACTTACTATTATTTTTATCAAAAATCATAGAAGCTCACAACTTATTGGGGAGCTATGTGATGTAAGGAGAAGAACCAATTAGGTGTTAAGTATTTTATTTAAAGTCATCTTGTGACTATAAAAACTGAGTAAAAAGTAGAAAGTTGAGAAGTAAAGTTTGTAAGGTAATTTGAGGTTAGCAAGTATGAGGAGTATATAGAAGAGTTGAATCAAGATAGGATATAGAGTATCCATCGTTGTGATTGTTACATCGACTTGGGTGTGTGACCTAATCGATGGTAACATGTGTGTGTATTGTTTTGTTAGATTCTTTGCAAGATTAAGTGAAGGAATTGGAATTTGCTTTGCATCTACTTTTTACTTATATTTTGGGATGGAAATGATGCAAACTGTTTTTGAATTATGAACGTGATATTGTTTTAAGTTCGAACAATACGATGGTTGTGCTATGGATATTAATTATGGTAAGGCATGTGTATGTGAGGATGACATGACCTTGTATGAGACCCGAATGGACTTAGCTAGTCAAGTGGGTCAGTCTTGCGTGGAGATATTATGGGACGGAGGGGTACGATCCACCCCAGATATATGTGAATTTATTTTGTGATAGAATAGCCAAGCATATATGTTCGTAAATGTTGTTTTGTTGATCACGGTGTCATAAGTGAGTCCTGAACAGTAAACTCTCACACAACAAGTTATGTTGACGTTTTTAGCATCATTTTCAGGTGAGCAAAACGTGTGAAGAGTTAGGAAGATGAGTTTGCTGGACCATAGACTTGCATGCGGAGTCTATGATTTATCTGTTTTTTTTGTTTTCAATTGAATTTGTCATGTTTTGTTCTTCATGCATTATATGTTGGATTTTTGTTTTGGGCGTTGTCATAACACGCTTTGGATCGTTAAAGTTTATTGAATGTTCATTTTTGAGTTTTCTCAATTTTGTGCCTTGTGTTGTGATGAGCCAATTGGAAAGCATAGCCTTGTGATTCCGCCTTGGCGGGTGTGACATATTTAGTAATCAGACCAGATTATAAGAACCTAGGAGGATTGGCCGAGACTATAACTAGGAACCTCAAATAGATGCATTCAGGAACTATTGCTTGTGTGTATGTATGAATATATATATATATATATATATATATATATATATATATATATATTTTGAAGTTCCAATTGCCTATTCGTTTACTATTTTCGTAGTAAGAATATATATATACATATATGCTAGTATTTATTTTCTTCGTCGCCAAGTATCTGATGGAGCTTATACTCTTCCTTATTTATTAGATCATTGTCTCCCTCCAAAGCGTCAGTTTCCATTGGGGAAATTCATGGCGTTCAATCTGGGATTAAGCGTTTTATAACAACCCAAATTCCGTCTGTCAGATATGGCGTATAAACCGTAAGTGCCGTATACCCATCGACTTATATCCGTGTAAAGTGGAAGAGAGTATGACTATGAAGAAAGTAGGTGACCAAACGATTGGAGTGATTCAGAGAAGAAGGATCGACAAGGAAGGGAATGTTTCTAGGTTCCAAGAATACCACACCTCGGATGAAGAAGAAGAAGAGCTGAGTGAGCACCCTCCTTACAACAAATATGGATTCGTGGATCATCCACAACTCTAAATGGAAGACCAAAGGAACAAGTTTGCACCTTACCCATTACCACCACAAGAAGGCAATATGAATGGTTGGTTGATTGAGATTGCAAAGATTCAGACCTTTGAGTCTACGGCGAGTAAACCAACCCATGAGCTTGACGATGGAAACATTGTGGGAGCTGAGTTCGACCTCGACCCGACTACTCGTGCAATCGATTTGATTTAGGATGTTTAGTGTTTCTTTCTATCGTTTGAAACCATTTAGGAAAATGTTATTTTTCATTAACATTATTAATGAGGAAGTGGTTTAGGATTTTATGTTGTGTGAGTATGTTGCCTTATTTAAATGTGTTTATATGTTTGCATGAAGTGTTGATTCAAGAAGTGGTTTCCATAGGAGCGAGTAACAACACGCGTGAAAGGGGGCATCTATAATTATGGTGTACAACATATCTATACATGCGCCACAACACAAATGGACTTGCAAGTATGATTACATGTAATTGGTGTTGACATATATTGGTTTATTATGCTTGTACGTATATAGTATTGTGGGAAATGTAATATCATGGGTTATGAAATCTGTAGTATATTGTCTAATATACATATAATCCTATGTCTTATCAGAAACATGGTTCAAACACGACAACCTAACAACCCTCCTGATGTCGCGGAAATCATTGCTTAACAACTTCAGAACATCATCCCGAACATCGTGACTTAAGTGACTAACAACCTCAACAATGGCAATGGTAATGGAAATGGTGGAGGAAACAATGGTTGCACCTACAAAGGATTTGTGGCGTGTGGACCTCGAGACTTTGACGGAACTGGTGGTGCGGTGGCGTTGACTAGATGGATTGAAAAGATGGAATCCGTGATAGATAATAGCGGATGTTTGGCTAATCAAAGGGTGAAGTATGCTGCGAGTTCGTTCATTGGCAAAGCTTTGACTTGGTGGAATACTCAAGTCCAAGCAAGAGGTCGAGATGTTGCTAATGCAATGGCGTGGAATGACTTTAAGGCATTGCTAATGACAGAGTTTTGTCCAAGCAATGAGATTGTGAAGTTCTCCAAGTGCGAGTTCTGGTTGCAAGAGGTACATTTTCTTGGACACGTGGTAAATCACGACGGTATTCACGTGGACCCAAGTAAGATTGAGGCAGTGAAAAGTTGGAAAGCCCCTACGACACCATCTGAAGTAAGATCATTTCTAGGATTGGCTGGATATTATAGACGTTTCATCGAGAATTTCTCCAAGATTGCTAAACCTCTTACTTCGTTGACTCAGAAGAATCAGAAGTATGAGTGGGGTAAGAAGCAGGAGGAAGCTTTTCAAATGTTGAAGGACAATTTGTATAATGCACCAATTTTGTCGTTACTGGATGGAGTAGAAGATTTTATGGTTTATTATGATGCGTCAAACCAAGGATTGGGATGTGTTCTTATGCAAAGGGATAAGGTAATCGCCTATGCATCAAGACAATTAAAGAGCCACAAGAAGAACTACACGACTCACGACTTAGAGTTAGGCGCGATGGTGTTTGCGCTAAAAATTTGGAGGCATTATTTGTACGGAACAAAGAGTGTTATCTATACAAATCATAAGAGCCTTCAACACATATTCGATCAGAAGGAGTTGAATGTGCGTCGTTTAGTGATTATGAATGTGAGATTAAGTACCGTCCTGGTAAAGCAAATGTAGTAGCTGATGCTTTAAGTAGAAAGGAGAGAGTGAAGCCTCGACGAGTGTGAGCAATGGCTGCGACAATTCAATTCGGAGTTAAAGGACTGATATTGGCAGCTCAAGGTGAAGCGTTTAAGGATGAAAATGTGATAGCTGAAGGATTGAATGGTACGGACCAACAAATGGAAAAGAGAGAGGATGGAAGCCTACACTATATGGATCGTATATAGGTTCCATTAGTGGGCGGTGTAAGAACTAAGATCATGGACGAAGCTCATAAGACGAGGTACTCTATGCATCCCAGAGCGGACAAGATGTACTATGATCTTCGGGGCATGTATTAGTGACCGAGTATAAAAAGGAGATTGCTATTTATGTTAGCAAGTGTTTGATATGCGCAAAGGTGAAGGCGGAGCATCAAAGACCGTCAGGTTTATTGCAACAACCCTGAGATACCCTGAGTGGGAAGTCGGAAGAAAATAGCTATGGACTTTTATAACAAAGTGTGCCAAGGTCCAAGAGTGGCGATGATGCGATTTGGGTCATATTGATAGGTTGACCAAATCGGGCGCATTTCTTGCAATACAGAGATTATAAGAATGGAAAAGTTAGCAAGTATTGTACATCGATGAGGAATAGATTGCATGACAAGGTGTACCAACATCGATTATTTCTGATAGGGATGGACGTTTTACGTCAAGGTTTTGGCAAACGATGCAAAAAGCATTGGGAACACGTTTAGATATGAGTACGGCTTATCATCCTCAGACGGATGGACAAAGCGAGCGTACTATACAAATGTTAGAGGATATGCTAAGAGCGTATGCGATTGATTTTAGTAGAAGTTAGAATATTCATTTGCCATTGGCTGAATTTTCCTATAACAATAACTATCATTCGAGAATTCGTTGTGCTCCTTTTGAGGCGTTATATGGAAGGAAGTGTAGGTCGCCGGTATTGTGGGCAGAGATAGGAGATAGCGGATTAATTGGACCGGAGTTGGTGCAAGAAACAACTGATAAAGTGGTTGTGATTAGAGATAGGCGTAAAGCTGCTAGAGATCGTCAGAAGAGCTACGCAAATAATAGAAGGAAACCATTAGAGTTGCAAGTTGGTGATCATGTAATGTTGAAAGTCTCACCTTGGAAAGGTGTAGTGCGGTTTGGAAAGAAAGGAAAGTTAGCTCTAATATTTGTAGGACCTTTCGAGATCCTCGAGAGAATTGGTCCTGTGGCATATAGGTTGAGATTACCTGAAGAATTGAGTGGTGTGCATGACACGTTTCATGTGTCGAATCTAAAGAAGTGTTTAGCTGATGCAAATTTGCATGTGCCGTTGGATGAGATTAAGGTAGATAAGACCTTATGTTTTGTAGAAGAGCCTTTAGATATTATGGATCGTGATGTCAAAACTCTTAAGCGTAGTAAAATACCTATTGTGAAAGTGCGATGGAATTCTGAGCGTGGACCAGAGTTTACCTGGGAACGTGAGGATCATATGAAAACTAAATATCCCCAGTTGTTTAAGAATGCTATTGTCGAGACTACTGGTTAAAATCTTAGGACGAGATTTCCTAAAGGAGGGGATACTGTGACATATGAGATTTTAGCAGGTTAGTTAAAGGCTGTATAATTCAGTTTATGTGTGTCATTATGTGTTTTTAAAGAGTGTTTTTATAAGTGATGAATGGAAGGACATGAGAAATTAATCATGTGCTACTTGTGAAAATGAAATCATTTGAAAGCTTTTGCGTAGTTTCAAATGTCTGATACGTAATATTCTTTTGTACGTACTATGGTATATGTAATTCTTATTATATAATAGATAAGTTTAGTATATTTATAGATTGTTGAGATACTTTCCTATTTTAGAAATAGTTTAGAATCGAAGGTTAGTTATGAAAACTAGTTAGAAAAGTCAAGGTTTATCAAAATAATAAATGTTTTTACTAGAATTAAAGTAAATGAATAATAAATAAATAAAAGTGAAAAAAATATAATTAAAGGGTGGTTTTGTGGATCGGCCGAACAACAGACGAAAAAAAAAAGAGAAAAGAAACCCAATTTGATTACAATTTGTTTGGTATTACTTTCCTAAGCCTATAAATACAAATCATAACTTAATCAAAAATCACTTTTTTCTCCTCTCCTCTTTCCTTGTCCGTCGAACAACACAAAGAACAAAGGGAAACCCAAAAATTTTTAGGGTTTTGATTTTTCAAGAGTTAAGGTAATGTTTCTAAATCCTTTTACAATGTCAATTTGATTTTATTTAACGGTAACAATCTTTTCACTAAGGATGGATTAGGTTTGGTAAATAATCTGTAATTAAAAGGTTTGATCATAAAAATCTGATTTTAGGGTTAATAATTTAGAGTTTTTTGGGGGTAAGACAATTAGGGTTTAACTATGCGTAAGATTTGGAATAAAATCAGGGCAAATTTTAGGTCATCTTACGAGAGCCATATCTCGGTTATACGGATAGCTTTTATTGATTTTCTTGAGCCTAAAATTAACTACAGAGAGTCTACTTTCCGACTCAAGTGGTTTCATGAATTAAAAGTGAGTGGAAGTTAGTCAAATTAATCAAACAAGATTTGTTGTCAAAACTGAGTTTTCGAGGCAGATTCTGAGTTGTGTTTAAAAACCATATCAAAACATCTTTTTAATTAATGGTCTTGCTATTGTAGCAAGTTCATGATGTTTATGATTTTCTAGAATTTTTGTAGAATTTTCATAAGTATTTAAATGGGTCTGCTCAAGCTAAACTTTTTGAAGGTCGAATCAGGTCAAATCCTGGACACTTTGTGATGTTGAATTTTTATAAAATGGTTACACTTACTATTATTTTTATCCAAAAATCAAAGAAGCTCACAACTCATTGGGGAGCTATGGGATGTAAGTAGAAGAACCAATTAGGTGTTTAAGTATTTTATTTAGAGTCATCTTTTGACTATAAAAACTGAGTAAAAAGCAAAAAGTTAAGAAGTAAAGTTTGTGAGGGTAATTTGTAGGTTAAGCAAGTATGAGGAGTATATAGAAGAGTTGAATCAAGATAGGATATAGAGTATCCATCGTTGTGATTGTTACATCGACTTGGGTGTGTGACCTAATTGATGGTAACATATGTGTGTATTGTTTTGTTTTGATTCTTTGCAAGATGAAGTGATGGAATTAGAATTTGCTTTGCATCAGGTGAGTTTTACAGTCCCACTTTTTACTTATATTTTGGGATGGAAATGATGCAAACTGTTTTTGAATTATGAACCGTGATATGTGTTTTTAAGTGTCGAACTATATGATTGCTATGTGCTATTGCTATGTGATATTAATTGTAGTAAGGCATGTGTATGTGAGGATGACATGATCTTGTGTGAGACCCGAATGGACTTAGCTAGTCAAGTGGGCCAGTCTTGTGCAGAGATATTATGGGACGAAGGGGTATGATCCACCCCAGATATATGTGAATTTATTTTATGATAGAATAGCCAAGCATATATGTTCGTAAATGTTGTTTTTTGTTGATCGCGGTATCATAAGTGAGTCTTAAACCTGTAACTCTCACCAACAATTATGTTGACGTTTAACATCAATTTTTAGGTGAGGCAACACGTGTGAAAGAGTTAGGAAGTAAGGAGTTAGCTGGACCATATGCTGACAATGCGAGTACTATGAAATATTATCTGTTTTTTTTTGTTTTCAATTGAATTTGTCATTTTTGTTTTCATGCATTAATATTTGGATTTTTGTTGGCGTTGTCAATAACACGCTTTGGGAATCTTGAAGTTTATTGAATGTTATGTGTGAGTTTTCTTCTATTTTGACCGCCCTTGGTGTGTGATGATGCTATTGATATAGCCCTTGCAATCAGCCTTGGAGGGTTGTGACATCAAGTATCAAAGGCCCATATTGGTGGTGCCTCTTAGGTGTCAAAAGATCTATTTTATGGCATGTAAGTGCTTTTCGGTAGGCTTTGCCTGATACCGAGCACACATGCATACTGCAAATACAATATCAAGTCGAATTAATGTAAGATACACGAGGGATCCGATCATGCCACGATAACGCGAAGCATCAACGGGTGTCCCATGTAGATCTTCATCTTGTTTGGTCCGGTCTACCATGGAAGTGTCAACTGGATCATTAGAATCCATACCATATTTCTTAAGAATTTCTAAAGCATATTTTGTTTGGTTTATAAAGATGCCTTTGGGACTTTGAGTAATTTGAAGTTTGAGAAAAAATGACATTTTGCCCATCATTGACATCTTAAACTTAAAACTCATTTTATCAGCAAATATATCACATAGACTAGGATCAGTAGATGCAAAAATAATATCATCAACGTAAATCTGTACCATGAGAATATCTTTGCCTTCCTTCTTTGTGAATAATGTAGGGTCGACAACACCTTTGGAGAACTTTTGAGATAATAGAAAGCTTGAAAACATATCATACCACACACGCGGGGCCTGCTTTAAGCCATAGAGGGCTTTCTTCAGCTTGTACACGTGGGTAGGATTGTCTGGATCTACGAAGCCCTCTAGTTGACTAACATAGACTTCCTTACGTAGCTTGCCATTTAAGAAAGATGTCTTGACATCCATCTGGTAGATACTCATATTCTTATTGGCGGCGTTTGCAACGTAGATTCTGATGGCTTCTATGTGAGCAATAGGTGCGAAAGACTATTTAAAATCAATTCCCTCTTCTTGATGATATCCTTTAGCTATAAGTCTTGCCTTATTTTTCAGTACCCCTCCAAATTCGTCTTGCTTGACTTTGAAGATCCACTTCGATTTAATAATCATGGCTAAGTCTGGACAAGGTACGAGTTCCCAAACATCTAGTCGTTCAAACTCATGAATTTCTTCCTGCATCGTATCAATCCAGGAAGATTCCAACATAGCTTCTTTAAGTTCTTGGGTTTGACAGAGGTGAGAAAGGCATCAAAGAAACACCACATGTCATTGGTTTGTAGCTGTTTTGTTGTTGAGACAGGTCTAGAAGGATTGTTGATCACATTTTCTAAAGGATGAATCTTCGTCCATTTGCTGATGTGTTCAAAAGGTGGGTTGATTGGCTGCATATTTGGTGATGATTTATGAGATCTTGGTTTAGAAGTAAGAAGATCGAGAAAGGGATCATCAACAAGTTGTGCAGGTTGTAATTGTTCTTCAACACTTTTAGAAATAACCAGAGCTTGTGTTTCATGTATTATTGATGAAGTACTTACAGAGGACGCAGCTTGATCAATGGAAGTTGATGAAGGTGAACAGGTTCGATCAGCAGGTCTTAGAGCAGCAGTAACACGAACTAGAGAAACAATACTTGGTGGAGGATTAAAGTACTCAGCGAACATCGGTTGGAATAACAAATCCCAATCATTCTTAGTTGGTGGAACATAAGGTGTTGTAGAAGGAGGATTCTGCATGAGTCCTGAACTTATTGTTCTAGGAGTCAGTTCGTGAAGTGCGGGTCCTGAAGTGCTTTGATCAGAAGCCATTGTTGTTAGCTCATCAAAGTCGATGTGGATAGTTTCCATAATATGCCGAGTCCTTCTATTGTAGATTCGGTAAGCTTTCTTTGCTGGAGTGTAGCTAATGAAAATGCCAATATCTACGTTGGGTTTCAGCTTACCCAGATCTTCACTATCATTGGTTGGGTAACATAAAGCACCAAAGACATGAAGATATTTCAGGTCAGTTTTTTGTCATGTACAAGTTCATAAGGTGTTTTGTTGTGACGTTTATGAATCAATGACCAGTTTTTGGTATAACAAGCTGTTGCAACAACTTTTTCCTACAAATATAATAGAGCCTTTGAAAATATCAGCGTTGTACGTGCAGCTTCCACTAAAGTTTGATTTCGTCTTTTGACAACGTCGTTCTGTTATAAAATGCATGAAACTGAAGTTTTTTGTAATATCCTGACATCTTTATAGTAGGACTTCAGGGTCTGGTTGACAAACTTTGTTCCATTATCTATGTTAATGTTTCGTACAGAAGTATTGAGATGAACTTGAATCATTTTCAAAAATTTAATTACAAACTTGGGAGTTTCATCCTTTGATCGTAAAAATTCACCTAAGTGAACCATGAGTAATCATCAACAATACCCAAAATGTACTTCTTCCCATTGATACTTTCAATTCTCATTTGTCCATAAAGATCCATATGCAATAGATATAGCTTCTCTTGAATGGTTTCTTCATACTTGGGTTTATGAGTGTGTTTCTTGCTTTTCCCGAGTGAGGAGGCAGAGCACAAATGGTATTTTTCGTACTTTAGTTTGGGTAGGCCTCTGACTAATCCTTGTTTTGCAAGTTCATTAATTGTTGCGAAGTTTAAATGGGATAACCCTCAAAGCCAGAACCAGGATTTTGTTTTTGAGGCTTTAGACAAGAGATAGATTGGGAGTATTATAGCATATCATCTAATGATAGTGTGTACAAGTTCGTTTCTCTGGAGCCCGTGAGTAGATCATCACCTTCTAAGTTTTAAACAAAGCAAGGGTGTTTCTAAAAAGCTACTTCGAGATCAGAATCACAAAATTGACCCACTAAGAATAAATTATGACAAAGTCCCTCCATATAATAAACTCGAGAAATTGTGACATTCCTAATCTGATATTCACCATTCCCCATAATCTTTGCAATATGATCATTACCAAATCTGACGATACTAAGAAATATTTCTACAAAGTTGACGAACTAAGAGGGTTGTCCAGTTATGTATTTAGAGAATCCCGAGTCTAAGTACCAGAGGACGATTTGGATGACCTGTATTAGACATGAGAATAAGATGGAGAATTTGAAACAACGGACCCCTAATTTTTGTTCGGTTCCAAGATGTTAGAAGACCTAGGTCCTAAGATGCTAGGTTTATCATTGAAACTTATAGATTTTACTACTTTGGTTTTGCTACGGTATACCTTAACATCTGGAGTTGAAGTAATTATGGGTGTTTTACTTGTTGATTCCTTAGGAGGCACTATAGGATTGGAAGTTATTCTAGTCAAAGGGTACTTTGTTCCATTTATAATGAAGGTCCTTCATGTAGGTAACCACCTATGTCTAACACTAGTAAATACTTTGCCAGTAGGTTTCCATTCCATCTTTTTTCTCTTACCAGACTTAGATTTAACACGCTTATTCACATCATTTCTATAAGCAACAACACATTCATCGTGATTTGCAGAAAATAAACAACCATTGCATGTAGAACATACAAACTTAGAATTCGCATATTTTACAGCATGTTTAAAATTTGCATTACACATAGACACATGATTCTTTTATTTGAACTAGGCATAACTTTCCTGGGGTGAACTTTTACGGTCTTATTCTTCTTGTTACTGCTTGCTACTAGCGTGATCCTATTTTTCCTTGTATTGTTCTTAGACTGTAATCCGCTAGCACTAGTAGAAGAAATTACTAATGTACAAGATAACAAAGATTTGTTAGTGGTCTGTTTGGTCTGTAATGTTTCCTGTGTTTGTGTTGTACTTGATGATTCCTTAGGTTCCTGAGACCTAACTTTTCTTGTTTTGTTTATTGGTGTGACATCAACCAATTTCTTCCTTTCGACTTGGGATCTGGGACATGTTATAGAAACACAAACTAACAATTCCTGAACGCGTTTTGTAAACTTACAAGCATAGTCTAAGTAAAGATCACTAGGATTCTATTTTCTAGCTCTTTCTACAAGTTCATGTAGTGTGTCAGTATGTTCCTTAGTTTTTTGAAGATAATCCTCATGTGCTTCCCTATTGTTCTTAAGTCTAAGTCTAACCTGAATATTCCTGGAGCTATCACACATGCATTATTAACAGGTACATTATTATCATATATATTTTTTTCCTTTTAATGTTGCAATGTGTGCTCTCAACTTGATTATCGAGGATTCCTTATCTTGTAACTGAGCTTTCAGATCGTTTATGACAAAAAAATTCATTCAACGTAGGAGCATCCATATTGCTACCTAATCTGTTATTTTGAAAACTTTCTTTGTTCTGTTATAGTTTCAATTCAATTGAAATAAAATGATTTTAAAGTCTTGAACATGTTTTTGAAAGTTTATTCATTTTTGAAAGCTCAGCCTCAAGCGTTAGATTCCTATTATACTCCTCATGATAGCTTTTTCTCAAACTTTCACACTCATCAATGACTTTTAAAGAATTTACAGTAGTATCCACAAGATCTTGAGATATAATTAGTTCCAAGAGTCGATCGTTTTCAAGAAAAAGTTCTTTCTTTTGAATTTCAAAACATTTCTTATCTACAAAACATTGTTCAACAACTTCCATTTGGCTAAAACTTGTTTTCACTTCATTGATTTCATTGTGAAGACCATCATCAAATTCTTTAAAAAATTCCCCTAAAGAATTTAAAAATGGAATTACTTGTGTTATGAAAACCTCTTTGTGGTGTTCAAAACCTCATGTATCATTAGTTATTGCTAAAGCTGTGGTTCTTTCTTTCACCTCGTTGTCAAATGTGGCAAGGTGATTTTTTAGTTTTTGAAAACTTTTATTTACCAAATTGACCTTGTATACATTAGTTATGCTAAAGAGAAAGAGAAGCTAAATAAAAGAATAGGCTGCTGTGGTTCTTTCTTCTTGGTTCTTGTGGTTGTTATAAAGCTGTGGGTTGTTTTTGCTTCTTTTCTTTTTCTTTCAAACAAACACAGTCCCACCATCGTTGGTCAATGTGGCATGGCAAAGGGGAAAGGTGATTTTTTAGTTTTTGAAAACTTTTATTTACCAAATTGACCTTTGGAAGTTTACTAGGAACCTCTATCTTAATTGATGTAGGTTGATCAACAAGTTGTTCAGAAATTGGGTTTGAAATCGGTAACCAGAAAGCTTGTTTTGTAGACAATTCCCTTTATTTAAACCAAAAATGTTTTTTCCCTCTTTCCCCTTTCTTCCCCCCAAAGCCCTAGAAATATTTATTATTTCAATTCAGAATAATAGTTGTAAGAAATAATTTATTCAATTCAGAATAATTAGTTGAAGAAATATTAACTTTTTGCTCTTTTGAAATTGGATCATTTTGTTTTTCAATCATTTTTGATCGACTCTCTTCAGCTAAAGTCAATGTCTCTTCAAAATCAACCACATAAATCACATCATGTTTCCTAGATATCACAACACCATCATACAACATTGGTTTTATCCATTGAGCTTTCTTGAGATAAAAAGGATTTTGATACCCAAGAGCTTGTTTATGAGTGTCATCGTAGAAAACTTGTGGTTTTGTTAGCATATGCATTGTTTGCGCAGATTGACCCACTTTGAAAATAATGTTTTCTAGTTCTTTAATCTTCTTTTTTAAATCAATTTCTTTTTCAATGTATTTATCTTCTTTTTCTTTGGATTGAGTTTTCAAAACATTAATTTTTGTCATTAAAGATTCATTATCTTTGACATTTTTTGAAAGACTAAATTTTAGTGAGTCAATCTCTTTTTAAAAAGCAGCAAACTTTGCATTCTTGTTAAGAATCATATCATCCATTGGTGACTTAATGTATTCTTTATGATCATTTAAGTCAACCTTTTGCCCTTCTTCAAACATTCGTACCCTTTCCTTATATCTTTCTAGCTCAGCTGTTAAAGACTCATTCACATTCTTATTTTGAAGACTCTGAGCATTACATTTAGCAACTCTATTAGTTATCTCTTCAAAGACTGACATTATCACAACATTTTGTTGTTCAGTTAAAGCAGTATTTTGAACAGTTGCACTTTCAGTCTCTTTCAAACATTGATCATATGAGATGATATTTCTATCACTTGTAATTTCAATATCTAAAGCGGGGATCGAAAGTGGGTTGTTCAGAATAATACATCTCTTGTACCCTATTAACCAAAACATAATTATCTTGATTAGTGTATGAGATTAGTACCTCAAAGATAAAATCTGAGTCATAACTAGCGAAATTTGTCATCAGAACTGTCTTGGCATATGGTGCTTCCTCACAGTCAGAGTCGAAAGCATCGAGATCATCAATCTAGAAATCAGCATTATGTATGATTGTTGTCTGAGTATCTTGCCTTTCTACAACTCCTAGATCTGCTAAGAATGCTAGCTGCTCCTCATCTAACACCTGGCCAGATTCTTGTGCTTGAACTAGCAATATTTTCTCCTTGGACCATGCCAAGTTCCTTAGCCTTTTTGGCTGAGTGCATTGCCTGGCCATATGTCCTTCTCCTTGATAATTGTAACACATGACAACCCTTGCTTGAACTGCTACATTATTTCACCTATTTCTGTTTATCACTAAGCTTGTTGCATTACTCTTAGATCCCATACCATCAAAACTTTGACCCTGTCTCCCCTTCACTTGTTGGACTGTAACCCAACTATCTTGAATGGTTGCTTGGTTTCTTTGATTTGGAAGATGTTCTGAGATGGTTGTTGGTTGTAGGAAAACATGATGTAATTGCAATAGTTAAAAATGCCAATTCTTTGTTTAAACTAGCAATAGGATCATCACCTGGTTGGTAGAAATGATGGAACTGCTAGACCTGAGTCTAGTTGGTGAAACTCGGCTTGTGGTTATTATGAAATTGCAGGAGACTGATAAACATTTTGTGGAACTAATGGTTGTTGAGGAATTACTAAAGGCAGATACTGTTTGCAATGAGAAGGTGCTTCATGTAGGTCCTTGGTTTAGGATCTATATAGCCTTTGTAAGACAATAGCTAACTTGAATAAATCCAAATCAACTATGTGACACTGACTATGAGTATCAAGTGTTAATGCGGAATCTTAACACAAGAATTAAGAAGAACAATGAAACTTAATTTGCTATTGATTTCTATTAAGCTCTAATGCTTCTATTGATATTTCAATCACGTACATAACATTGTGCCTTAGGGTTCCTTTTATACACCAAGGAAACCCTAATGGGCTTTACAAACGTGTGAAAGAATAATGCATATCCTTTCCTAAGATATCTCTAAGATAACTATTACTATTCTGTTACATAAACCAAAATGCAAGACTTTTAACTAGATAGACCTGTACTAACTATAGTATGCTACTCTAACCAGTACAAACTTTAGTACTACCAACATAACTTATACTCCGCCTGAATTAACTTAGTACTGCCAGAACTAACTATTACTAATCAGACTTAAACTTTTATACTCACAGTATTAAGTCTTTTTACATCTATTTCCCAAACAATCCCCCTAACTGATCTTCACTTAGAACATCAAGTTCCTTCAAATAAATTCTTGAATCTTCACTTTAAACTATTTAAGCTTCCTGAGGATGTTGTAAATAGAATTCTTTGAATTATTCTTGATCTGCAATACTTCAAATCATCTCTTTTGATCTTTGCAGCAACTATTCTCCAAAGCTCTTCAGCAACCCTTTATATCAGCAACATTTGACTATATGTTACATAATACTCCTATAGTTTCACAAGGGCTATTCTCATCCCTTCCAGGTGTGTTAACTCCTAATGAGAGTGAATCAATTGAAAATTTTAAAGGATTTTAGATGTCTCTTTACCAGTTAGCCATACTCTCTAGAGTAGTCAGTCCTTTGCCACAGAAAAAGTGCATGTCCCATGGATACTGAAACCATTTCACTCTCAGTACATCAAACAGGTGAGTTGAATACCATATGTTATTTGGCACCAACCATTACAACCAATACTGATTTGATATGCCTTTACCTGTATCCGATTGCTTAGGGCTATCATTCCTTTAGCACCTAGAAAAAGTAAATTCCATGGAGGATTGATGACCAAGTCAACTGATCTTTGTACTATGAAACTTGTGAATGATATAACCAATCCACTTTTCTGTAAAGTGTCAACCATGCTAATATGGATTTTCAATTTTGTCTTTACCATAAGCCATAATCTTGATGGAACTTATTATGTTTTCCAACCATTACACAAACCATAAAATTAGTGGGCTAGCCAACTCTTCACTTAAAACCAGATAAAGAGTGAGTTGATAAACATAACAACTTATTGGCAATTGTCAACCATAAAAACGGATTTGAGAAGTCTTTACCAAGAGTCGTTTGCGCCTTTGACTAGCCATTCCTTATGTCTGTTAGCGACATGGTGACTAAAAACCATTTGTAGTGATAGGTGCATAGCACCTCACCAAGTGTTATCCTTCTCATCTCCATCCTAGACTTCCAAATCATCAACCTTCACTACTTCCTAATACCAGCTTGCTTTTCCATCATTTTCAACATTTTGTAGCAATCCTCATCTGGTTTTCCTCCTTGAAGTTTCTTATCTAGCATAGCTTTGCATATCTCAGCAGATAACGAATATTTTCTTTCAATCAACATATATATATCCATTGACTCCATGTTCAAACAATGTACTCTACAGGTATCATAATACCTCCAACTTATGATCCTTTGTTGACCTAAAGCACTTCAAATAGGATCTGTACTAAGAGGTCCCTCAAACATATTCTTTAAATATTTCCAAAATACCTTCTCTAGCTCATCCTCTGGTCCATCCATACCATATCTATTCATTACAATCCTATATAACTCAGTAAGATCATCTCTAGATATATCCTTCAGCATAGCACCAAAATTAATATACACTATATCAGTTCCATCTTCCCTAACTATTTGTAAACAAGTTGGAGAGGGTGTGCGTATTGATGATTTTTGTTGAACAAAAAAAAAAACAAAACAAAATTGTGACTGTTGGGTATCTGGAGTTGGGTGTAGGGGTGTGACATTGGGTGTTGTATTTGGGAGATGGTTGAATGTGTGGAAGTTGGAGTTTGTTGGTGTGTGTTTGGAGATGTAGGGTGTGGTTATAATGAACTGAATCACTTGTTTACTAACTTCATCTGAATCTTCAGAATCATCCTTATCAAGCCTTGTATGCAATCCTTTTCCTTGCCATCATGTTTTCATCCTCTTTCCAAGACTTCTTGTTGCACATCATCCTTTTGCTTCAATCACTCTTTAGGTCCCATTTTAGAAGTCTTTTGTCTAGAGTTCTTCACCAAAATCGTTTACAAACTAGCTTTCCGTGCTTTAAAAGTTTATTGGTGCAAAAGATTCAACCTTTCAACCATCTTATCAAAATTCTTTTCTTAACTTCCTTCTTCAAAACTTAAATTCTTCAGCTGAGATAACTTCCATGTCCCCTGATTCTTCAAGTAATTCATCATATATGTCTTCAGCTGTGATTGGGTCATGGGCTTATTTCTTTTAGCTCTTGCTCTTTCCTCTGCAAAATATTTCTTCCTTGATTCACACTAGATCAACCATCTTACTTTGAAAAATCTTCTCCTTGTAAGTCACTTCCTAGCATACTTTTTAATAAATCTGCATTAGCTTCAATCTTACTGGCAGTACTTTGACTTTCAGACTTGTATTTCCCAACAACTCTGCATTAGCTTCAATCTTTGCTCTAATCAAATCCTAATCTTCATTTGTATAATGCTGAGCTTCAAACTGAAAGAGTGAATCCAAGTGTATTTGTTTAGCCTCCTCTTCTTTCTGTAAAGAATCCAATCTGATTGCTTCAGCAAGGCTAGCTTCCTCTTGTAAAATTTGTTCACTGATCATATGAGCTTTTCCTTCTCTTTGGCCTTTATCAGGTGAAGGAATAGACCTTTTAGTACTACCAGTACTAACTTGTTCACTAACAGTACTAACTTTAATACTGCCAGTATTAACTCCTTTAGCACCAGTATCAACTTCTTCTTGAAAATCCAAGCTTGTGACAACCTTCTTTCCCTTAGTCTCTTTCCTTCTCTTATATCTCCTTCCCTTATCTATGGACTTTGGCTTTAGAGAGGCAACCCTGGAGAGAGTTTTGGCTGCTTCAAGTGTATTAGGGCTTATGTCTTCCACTTGTTCCTCCCTTGAAGCATTTACAGTAGTCATATAAGGAGTAACCAGCCCTTGTACCAAAGAAACTAGAGGATCATCTTGACTTTTCCTCTCCTGAGCCTCAGGTTCTTCCTCTTCAGAGTCTGATAAAATCACATTTCTCCTTTTTAAAAACCCTTCCAGCTTCTTCACCTTCTTGACCAACTTCACAATAGCATTCCCCATTGTCAGCTTGGTTTGTCAGATGGTGGACTAAATATCTCCATTGGGGTGTGAAAAAGCTTTTCCAAAAGGTGAAAGCTCCATCAGTAGGATACCCTATTTGTCCCATCCCCTCAAAAATTTCATCATTCGGCAACATTGTAATCCCTGTGGCATCTGCTAATTGAAGCTTATCTCTAATAGGTGCCTCAGTGATTGTGTACCCTGTGGTATCAATAGTTGCATGTATTTCTAGAGTCCCATCAGCTATAGTATTGGCAGTAGCAGTCTGCCAAAACTGTTTTATAAGGGAATCATAGATAGTTGGATTAGAAATTAAAGCATACCTGAGGTTGGAACCTCAGAGAAAATCCACTATCTCTGCAAACCCTACACTTTCGTTAGGCTTGCGCAAAAACCCCACTTATCACGCCTGCCTTTCATCTGCACATCCATGCCGTGCCTGCAAAAATTAGTCTGAAACAAAGAAAAACATGCTGCAAGAGATTGTATAGACAGAATTAATGAAAACTAACTACCCGAATTAATACTGCTTAACTACCAGTATTAATATGACATGACTACCAGTATTAATATGAACTAACTAACAGTATTAAGACTACTTAGCTACAAGAATTAAACAAACTATACAACTAAGCCTCCCCTTAAATGTAGCTATGGGTTTATCATACCAATGCTAACCACCAGGTAATTAAACCGTGGTCCATCAAAAGGTTTAGTCAATAGGTCAGCTACATTTAGGTCTGTGTGAATTTTCTCCACACTAATGAGCTTCTTCTCATAACAATCTCTTATAAAATGGTGACGTATCTCGATGTGCTTTGTCTTGGAATGATATACTGGGTTCTTCACAATGCAGATTGTGCTTTCATTATCAATGTGGATTTTGGTATTCATGAAATTGAAACCATAGTCCAGCAATTGATTTTGAACCCACAATACTTGTCCACAGCAATTTGCAGCAGCTACATATTCAGCTTCAGTTGTTGAAGTAGCCACTATGGTCTGTTTCTTGCATTGCCATGAGATAAGTCTTTGTCCAAGAAATTGACAACCACCTGTTGTGGATTTCCTGTCAAGGTTGGACCCACCATAATCACTATCAGAGAATGCTTCCAGGTCAAAGGGTGATTCCCTTGGATACCATAAGCCCAAGTTTGGTTTGCCCTTAAGGTACTTGAAAATTCTCTTCACAGCATTGAGATGTGAAGTCTTGGGAGTGACCTGAAAACGAGAACAAACACATACTGCATACATTATATCAGGTCTAGAGGCAGTTAAATACATGAGGGAACCTATCATGGATCTGTACAAGTGTACATCCACATCAATAGCTTCCTCATCCTTTGTCAGAGCCACCTTGGTCTCCATGGGTGTTATTGCAGCTTTCACATTTACAAGATCAAATTTCTTGAGTATCTCAGCTACATACTTGTCCTGAGATATGAAGATCCCTGCCTTGTTCTGTTTGACTTGTAATCCTAAGAAAAATGTGAGTTCACCCATAGAACTCATCTGAAATCTGCTTTTCATCAAGGCTTCAAACTCATCACACCAAGACTTTTTGGTAGATCCAAAAATGATATCATCAACATACACTTGAACCAGCATGATATCCTTCTTGTCCCTTTTAATAAATAAAGTCTTGTCAATTGTGCCCCTCTTGTATCCATGCTTCTCTAGGAATGTTGATAAAGTAGCATACCAAGCTCTAGGAGCTTGATGCAGTCCATACAAAGCTTTGACCACCTTATAAACCTTCTTAGGATGATCAGGATCAACAAAACCAGGAGGTTGTGAGACATAAACCTCTTCATCTATAGTGCCATACAGAAAGGCACTTTTTACATCCATTTGGTATACTATGAACCCCATAAATGAGGCAAAGGCTAAAAATAACCTGATGGCTTCTATTCTTGCCACAGGAGCAAAAACCTCATCATAGTCAATACCTTCTTCCTGTGTGTACCCTTGGGCTACCAATCTTGCCTTATTCCTCACAACCACTCCTCTTTCATCTCTTTTATTTCTGTAGACCCACTTTGTACCAATCACCTTCATTCCATGAGGTAGATCTACAAGAACCCATACTTGTTGTAGCTTGAACTGTAACAATTCATCTTGCATGGCTTGAACCCAACTGTCATCTTGTAGAGCTTCAGCAATCTTTTTAGGTTCCTCCTGAGATAGAAAACAGGCAAACAAACAATGCTGTTGATCTTTGTGATTGTTTCTTTGCTGCTTTTGAATATAACTGAGAAGAGCATGAGCTCCTGATTTTTGCTGCACTCTGCTTCTAGTTTGCACAGCTGACTTAGGATCACCAAGTATTTGACTTTTTGGGTGAATAAAGAAGCTCCAATAGATCATGCATTGTCATTAGATTGACAGGTAGAATATTCACTGGATCTAAACATCCTGATACATTGGGCAGGCTTTCTAGAGGTGCCCTTTTTTCCATAAATATATAAAGACTCATCAATTTCTTCTTGTGATATAGGAGTATAATCTCCACTTAAGGGATGTGGAACACCTATAAAATCATTAGTCTTTGTAAATCTACTGTACAAAGGTTTTCCAACTGAATCCTCTTTTGAACAATTAAAAACAGAAAAGTTCATTTCTTCCTCATAACTTAGAACCTCATTGTTTGATTGTATTATCAAATCCTAAGCCAACTTTACAATTTTTAACACATGCCTGAATTATTAATCTCCAAAGAATTCTTTGGAAGAATCTTTCCATGAATCTAATGTTTTCTGCAATTGTTCCTTTTCTTTAAACAACTTTATTCCTATTCCTCCAATATCTTTTAAGCTTTTCATATTATCATATATGACATTAGCCTGAAATGTAAGCTTTTCATTTAGAGAAAGTTGCAGTTATTAGAAAAGTACAAGTTAGCTTCTAGTTTCTTAACAGCTTGACTATAGGCAAGTATTTGTGCTTCTTGATCACCTAACTAATTCATTTGTTCATCACACAGTAAATTAAGGGTATTGTATGAATCAATGTAAATTTTAGAACACAAAGTACCTCATACCTTGAGCTGATAACACCCACTCCCGCCATAAGTCAATGATTTGTCTCTTCAACTTTATTACTGTTTCTCTCCCCAATTGACAATACCATCATCCATTGTCAGCAAGCCCATCTGATTCTTCTCTTGCTTCCAACTCTTGATGTTTGATAAAATGATCTCTATTTTTCTTTCAATCCATGTGTCCCTAGCTGTACATTCCCCTAGAAAGTGACCAAGCGTTTGTGACAATTGAAGCATTCCAAGCTTCTTTTTGTCAAGCCAACAGGTGTTTTCATCCCGTGAACTCTTCCTACCTGTTTTCCCTTATAGAACTTCTTCTTTCAATAGCAATCAATCGCTATCTGCCAATTTATGGCCCATCTCATCATGTCTAAATCATCAATTTGTTCTAGATCTTCATGAAGCAAGTCCCAATCCTCTGATTGTTTGGCAAAGAGGGAATAGATAACTTCATTAGCAAAACCAGCAAGAACTTCTTTTTCAGGAATATTGGTTAAAGAAGTAGAAGGAGTGCAAGTACTGTAGGCACCAGTAAAACCAGACTTAACCTTATTAGTGCTGCTTTTGCTTTGTGAAACAAAGCAAACTTTTGAGCACTTGAAGATTTTTTATTTGAGGCAACCTAGGATTTTCTGCTCAAAAACTTCTAAGGTTATTGGTACAATCATCAAAGATAAAGTGTCAACCTCTGGTTTAGTTCTCATAGTCATTGCCAAGATTGGACCATGCTTGGTTGGGCAAAGATCTGAGAAACTTATGATTTGCATCCTTAGTTGATACTTCAGCCATCAGAGCTTCTAACTGATAAAGTATTGTTGGAAATCGTCATATCCCTTTTTAACCCTTCTTAAATCTAATATTTATAAAAGCCTCAAATCTGATTTTTGAAAACAGCCTTCTAAAGATTTTCTTTGAATATTGCATTACCGCCAATCAAGTTTCTGATGGCTTCCCAGTCTCTTTGTATCATTCCATTTCATGAAATCTTCTCATATGCTCCTTGGGAATGGCCATCAGCAAGATTTCCTAGCCTTTCTTTCCTTTTTTCAACAGCTTGAATTTCTGTAGCAGTTACTGGGTGAAAAGTTATTCCGAACACTACCATCCTTGTCTGTTGAAATTCTCTTCTTGGAGTTTCTAATCTGAATTAACCTTCCAAACCTCATTGTCAATGTACTCAAGGTAATGCCCATCTCTATACCCATGATACATACTCCTACATCTTCAAAAATTGGGAGTTTGATATGTTTGAGATAGCAGTTTGTTGAAGATCACCTGTTTTGTTGTTGTTTTAGGTGCAGCACCATTGTCTGATGCATCTTCATGGTTGATTCTTTCATACATCACTGAGATGTTTGTGGAGAACTCATCATTAGCAGGTTGAGACATTTTGTAAAGAATCGTAGGAGAGGTTTTGTGTATGCGTATCCAGTGATAACTATTTACTCATTGTTCTCCTCTACAGTCGACTGATACCACTTGTAGGTCCTTGGTTTAGGATCTATATAGCCTTTGTAAGACAATAGCTAACTTGAATAAATCCAAATCAACTATGTGAGAGACACTGACTATGAATATCAAGTGTTAATGCGGAATCTTAACACAAGAATTAAGAAGAAACAATAATACTAATTTGCTATTGATTTCTATTAAGCTCTAATGCTTCTATTGATATTTCGATCACGTACATAACATTGTGCCTTAGGGTTCCTTTTATACACCAAGGAAACCCTAATGGGCTTTACAAACGTGTGAAAAGATAATACATATCCTTCCTGAAGAATTCTCCTAAGTTATCTCTAAGATAACTATTAATATTCAGTTCCATAAACAGACTTAACTAAATACGACCAGTACTAACTATAGTACTGCTACTCTACCATACTACTTATATCCTAGCCAGACTTTAAACTGTTTAAACTACCTAGTATTAAGTCTTTTACAATCTATTTCCCAACAGAAACCACTAAACCCTACATTATAGAACGTTTGCAAGAAAGATACAAAACATATATAGTCCATGATTTAGCAAAGTGTACGTATCAATATACACACAATAAGCATTTTAATCATGTACTTTTAGTCCAAATTAATTTTGAAAACCATTTTTGCATAATTATATAAAAAAACGTCACTATATAAAACATGCAAAACATATTTACCAAATTTAATCTTACTAAACAAGAATTATATACGCAACTAAAGCATTAATTCAACAAAGGTCTTTCCTACTTTTGCAATTAATCAAATAATTCACGTAAGATTCTCATGCGTACAAAACCCCATGCATGCATTCATACATATATACATATACATATACATATACAATATATATATATATATATATATATATATATATATATATATATATATATATATATATATATATATATATATATATGTATAGAATCCGGATCGATTGAGAAGGTTTTTATTTTGAGAAGATTGAGAAGGTTTTCAAAAATGATAGATATTTTACTTTGATTCGAAATCAATTTAAAAAAATCTCTTGATTTTACGATATAAAGTACAATACTAATCTTTTTATACAAATTTAAAATCATACAAAACTCGATTTTAGCATTGAATTGGGAATCACATTAAATATTCTATATTTGATTCACTATTAAATGATTTTACTTTGAATCAAATCAAAAAAATCATGAATCAATTTTGCTCAAACGAAGATAACTCAATCTTCAAAATAAAAAGTCTTTTCCAATGCAAAACCGAGCCTATATCTAAATATATATATAAAAATATATATATATATATAATATAAATATATATATAATATATATAATAATGTTGTGTGTTGTGTGTATGTGTGTGTGTGTGTAGAGTGTTTGTTGTGTGTGTGTGTATTAAGCTTAATAACCATGGGTTACATGCATGTAATCTATGGTTGACAATTTATTACAAGATAAATAAGCAACAATATATATATAAAATCGAAAACGCAAATATAATCATAATAAGCAAATTAGAAATCATGTAAAAATATGTCCATATTTTATTTCTATATTTATGTGACCAATTAGGGCAAATATTATTTCACTAAATAATTTCCTAAAATATTTTTCACATAAAACCAAGAAAATAACATATATTTAGGCGACATTTTTTACATGTTATTTACGTTTTTTTATGTAATTACAACGCTATATGAGATGACTCATGATGCCACTATTAGAAATCGTTATCTAAATAGCCTAATATTACATTAATATTAAACGAGCTACGCAGCGGATGTAGATCACATATAGCATGTATAATTAATCATAACAAATATAAACAAGTAAACATACCTTTAGCAACCAAGCTAGTGACGAATCGAAGACACTTCAAGTACACGCACGTGTGTAGTAACGTGCAAAGCAAACACTATTTCTAGTTACTAAAATAAATAACCTCTACGTGTATCCACACTACACGTCAAACGATATCACCCGAATGCTAGTTCTTGACCAACAAACAATTGAACACAAGAAAATTTGAAATGGAAAAACCCTAAAGGGTTGTTAGTTTCATTTGACCAAGAGAGAGGAAGAGAAGAGAGGATTGTGTAAATTATGAGCTCTAGGATCCTCCTTATATACTAGGTGAATTTAAGGTTTACCTAAAATACATACTTGGAGGAAAAGATAGCTCAAAACCCAATCCTACCCCTCCTTGGGCTTTAGGCAAGTCGAACCAAGGGAAAACACCCCTTGGTATTGACTTTTTGACTTTTCCTTTATTTATGGTTAATTACATTTATTTACCCATTAATAAAAAGCCTTATTTGTTAATTATTCATAACGAACTAATTAACGACCGTTAGTGTTCTTTCGTCAAATCATATATTAATATAAATAATAATAAAAATACAAATATATTATTATAAACATTAATAAAATGATATTTAAGTGTAAACGTTTATGACCTCGCATGCCCACATATTTTCAGCTGTATAAATATCCGTATGACATGAGCACAAACCAACACAACCTTAGTCGGCATTTTTCCTTATTCTCATTCATCTCCAATCATACCTAAAGACTTCTAATCTAACTATGGAATGTCCATGGGTAGATCCCTCCGGTTCTGGTTGGATCATAGGACTTATACATATCCTTAACCACCTTATGACTTGATCGACGTGAGTTAATTGGTTGTTGGGTATAAAGATCGAAACCATAAAACCATTGAAAATCAATCAAAGTGTTTGATAGAAATCAAGACGTTTTAACACTTTGAGAGTTTCATTCTTTTAGATTACTCCCCCTACACATGTACATCGAGATTCAAAATTGTTTCGCACATGTGGGTAGAAGTTGTGCACTTAGAGTCTTAAAGATCACATTCTTCTTTATTATATTTTAATCACATTTTCTCCTCTTATTTTAAATATTAAATTCGTTAGTATTTGAAATACCTATTGATTAAAATTTGAGACATGAAAAGTTCTATGGGGAGAAAAATGTTACCATAAGATTGCATGAATTATTGAACATTTTTCTGATTGCCTTAGTGAATAGTGTATATTATTATCTAACATTGAAGTACTACATTTTAATTTCACTAAATGCTTTGGATACATAAAATTGACATTTATGATATGTACCCAAAATACATTAAAGGCTTTAGTTTTAAAAGCTCCCCTTTAAAAATTAATCTATATAAATATGACAAGTTTGAGAAAATTGATACCACAATTTTGGAAAAGTATGTGAGGAGGGAGTGTTGAACACATAATTTTGAATGATACCATATGTTATTAAAGGGATTTGACATTAAAGATGCTTCTTGAAAAAATTGTGTTTAACGGTTTTAAAAAAACCACATGATAGAAGACTTCTCTTCTATTTTTAGAGTTAGCGCACTGAAGCGTACACTCTCTATGACATTCGGTTCCGGGTTACAGTCTAAAGTAATTGTAAACCATGTGAGAAAATTAGAAATGACATGTTTTAAAGCGTTTGAACTCTTACTCGAACTTCATTTACACACCCGTGTTAATGTTAATCAACATTTCTAGGTACATAAATGTTATCGATTCCAAGAGACATGTCGAGAAGATTATTTTTGGTATTTTCTGATTTTATATTTTGTTTTTCTATGTTTTATATTTTTATATTTTCTTTTTCTTGGTTTTATATTTTTGAATTTTTTTTTCAAAAATATATATAAATCAAAATAAAGAGAAAAAACAAAATTATTTACAAGTCGATGTTCGATAGATATCAAGCAGTTTCATTCGCCAGAACCTCCAGTTCATCTGGAGTGAAACATCTCATACCGAGTCGTTTGACGAGATACTTAAACCTATCTTCGGGTAAGGCTTTAGTAAACAGGTCAGCTAACTGGTATTCAGTTCCAAAAGAATAATTCACATATACCCTTTTCAACCTGTTCCTTTATGAAGTGATATCTGACATCAATGTGCTTGGTACGGGAATGATGGACTGGATTGCACGAGATCGCTATGGCTTCCTTTAAGTCACAATACATAGGTATTTTATCAAAGTGAAAGCCATAATCTGTGAGCTGAGTTCGCATCCAGAAAACTTGAGCACAACACGCAGATAGAGACACATACTCGGCTTTTGCTGAAGACATAGAAGTGCAGTTCTGCTTCTTTGATGACTAGCTGACAAGCTTATCACCGCCTAGAAATTGTATTCCACCAAATGTGCTTTTACGTGTATAAATATAGCCCATGTGATCCGAATCTAAAAAAGCAGCTCGTTCGAAACCGGTGTCCTTTGGATACCATAGACCCATGTTAATGGTATTCTTAAGGTACCGAAAGATTCGTTTAACCTCCTTGAGATGCTTCTTAGTAGGTCTCGGTTGATAACGAGCACAATAACATGTTGCATGTACAATATACGGTCTACTTGCTGTTAAGTACATGAGTGCCCCGACCATGCTATGATATTTCGTTTAGTTAACGGGTGATCCACTCAAGTCAGCATCTAAGGGTTTAGTAGCCATTGGTGTACCAATGCTATCACATGAGGTCATACCGTGCTTTCTAATTATCTCTTGAGCATACTTAGCTTGGTTAATAAAGATACCACATGAGAATTGGTGAATCTGAATGCTTAGAAATAATTTTAGCTCCCCCATCATTGACATTTCAAACTTGTTATGCATTAATTTTTCAAACTTTTTAGAAAGTTTTGGGTTCATAGAACCAAAAATTATATCATCAACGTAAATTTACGCAAGGAATATGTTATCCCCGTGTTTAGTAATGAACAGATTTGGATCAATAGAACCTTTTGAAAAAACTTTAGATACCAGGAAGTTGGAGAGTTCATCGTACCACGTTCTTGGATCTTGCTTGAGTCCATATAAAGCCTTCTTGAGACGGTAGACTTTGTCAGGATGATATGGATCTACAAATCCGTCTGGCTAATTAACGTACACTTCCTCCTTTAGAGGTCTATTGAGAAAAGCTATTTTGACATCAATCTGATAGATAAAAAATGACTTCTATGCAGCATACGCAATGAATAGCCTAACTGCTTCCAATCGAGCAACTGGAGCAAATGACTCTTCAATGCTAATTCCTTCTTGTTGGTTGTATCCTTTAGCTATAAGACGAGCTTTATTGCAAATTACAGTGTTTTCTTCATCATGTTTGTTTTTCTAGAGCCACTTCAAGTTAATGATATTTTTCAGAGTGGTATATCGACTAATTCCCACACATCTAATTGATCAAATTGGTGAAGTTCTTCCTGTATCGCTTCAATCTAGGCAGAATCAGCCATGGCTTCTTTGATGTTCTTCGGATCGGTTCGACTCACGGTGAGTGTGAACATACACATCTCGCCATCGGTATCTAGTTGACATCTTGTTCTAATTGGTTGAGAAGAATTTCCAATAACTTGTTTGTGACAACCATGACTTGAGCAGGTTAGTTAAATCGTTAAAGTTGATTAAAGTATTTATATGTGTTATAGTTGTGTGCTTATGTGATCTTATATTAGTATTTGATATCAATCCGTGATGCGTGTTCATCTATTAGTGATTGAGTTGTGGTTTTGGTGGCTATTTCATTTCGTGCACACTTTGTGATGATGGAAATGATAGCATGAATTTATGCGTATCGTGTTATTATAAGTGTTTGTGATGGCAGAAATAAATGATTAAATCATGTCATTTCGTATTGATGGTGATTTTGGAATTTTAGTGCATTTGAATATTATAGCATTGAGAAATTAACGTATCGTGTATCATTAATTTTGATTCGGGATTATTTAGTAAATCAAGATTTGATAATTTATTTAAGTAGTGATTAATAATAATAATTGGGAAAAATTATAAGTAGTGTTACTATTTTTATTTTCAGTTATGTGTAATTATTTAAAATATTTCAAGTAAATGTGTAATATTAAGTTTTTGTAAAAAAAATATGTATATATATAAAAAACGAAATTTTATAAAAAAATAATAAAATAATAAATTAATTAATTAAAGGGGGTGTTTGGATCGGCATGTGGAAAAAAGGAAGAAAGCCTAATTCAACTAGGAGTCTAATTTGTTACCTTTTGATAAAACATAATCAGTATTTGTTTCCCTCACTTCTCTGTGTCGACCAAGAAACAAGGAACCCTAGCTACCATATTTTTTTAGTTTCTCAAAATTCAAAGTAAGATCTCTTGTTAAACTTAAATCAATTCAAGATTTTAAACTCCTAATCACACAAATGTTTTAATCATTGTTTTAATTATGTAACAATTGAATTGATGGATTAGGGCTTTGTAAAAGCTCTGTAATTAATATGTTATGATCATCAAAAATCATTTTAGGGATAATAATTAGGGTTTGGGTATGTTTAATTAGGGTTAAATGTTATAAATTCGGAATTGAAAATTGGGCAGATTTTTGAGTCTTCTTGTGAGAGTCATAACTCGGTCATACGGATAGCTTTTATTGATTTTTTTAAGCCTAAAATTAACTACAGATAATCTACTTTCAAACCCCATTGGTTTCATGAATTAAAAGTGAGCGAAAGTCAGCCAAAATAATTTTACAAAATTCATTGTCAAATCTGAGTTTTTGGGGCAAATTCTGAGTTGTGTTTGTGAGGTCAAAAACCATACAAAACGCCTTTTTAATTAATGGGATTGCTACTGTAGCAAGTTCATAATATTTATAATTTTCTAGAATTTTTGTAGAATTGTTTTAAGTGTTTAAATGGGTCTGCTCAAGCTAAACTTTTTGAAGGTCAAATCAGGTCAAGTTCTGGACACTTTGTGATGTTGATTTTTTATAAAATAGTTAGACTCAATATTATTTTTTTCTAAAAATCTCAGTAGTTCATAAACCATTGAAAAGGTTGGAAATGCAATAGGAAGTACCAATTTGGTGATTTAGTATTTTATTTGTGGTCATGAAATGACTACAAAATTCTACTCAAAAGCTGAAAATTGGAATAAAAGGATTAAGAGAATTTAGGTTATAAATAAGGTTAAGAAGTGTTGTAAAAAGGTTTTTAAAGATGGTATAGACATAGTATTTCATCAATTAATTGTTACATCGACTTGGGAATTTAGCCTAATCGAGTGTAACACGTGTTTTATTTATGTTTAGTTGATTTACAAGGATTTGTGAAGTAGTTGTGCATCAGGTGAGTTTATAGTCCCTCTTTTACATTGCTTTTAAATTAGGATGGAAATGATGCAAATGGATTTGAAATGTTCTAATTACTGTGATTATGTGCTTTTTTTGAAAGTGTATGAACTTTACTTGGCTATTGTATGCTACGTGCTAAATGCTTATGTGTATTAGGATCGAGGGTAACGTTTCTACCCATTTGTTGTGATATTAGGATCGGGGGTAATGTTCCTATTCATGTGAAGTGACTGTTTAATGGATCGAGGGTAACGTTCCTAGCCATGTGAAGTGACGGTTTAATGGATCGGGGCTAACGTTCCTACCCAAATTGTTGATACTTGTTGGATCGAGGGACACGTTCCGTTCTCATGCTTGTTGTGGTTACATTTGCATGCTAGCTTGTATGATAGTGCAGTAATTGTCCTGCCATGTTTGCATTAATCACAATAATTGTGTATAAGATTTAATTTTCGTGTCTTAAACCTATGTCTCTCACCAACCTTTGTGTTGATGTTTTTAAGCATCATTTTCAGGTAAGCATAATGAAGATCATAGGAATAAGAGAAGTGGCGAGAGAGACCATAGACTGCATGCAGAGTTTAAATCTTCGGTTTGGCTGCTTAGTCTTGTTTGGTTGTATTGCATGTCTTGTTATTGGAGTAAACCCCTTGTACTTTAATACAAGATGCCGGATATCTTTTATGTTTGTTTGGGTAATTTCATGACACTTTGTGTCTCTTATGTTCCGTTTAGTTCATGTAGTTTTCTCTATTGTGACACCATTGTGTTGTGATGATATCCATTCTCGTTACGCCTCGTGTTTCCGCCTTGGTGGGGTGTGACAGATTGGTATCAGAGCCTTTGGTTATAGAGAAGTAGGTGGTTGAGCCTAGACTATAACCTAAGATTCCTTCATATAGATGCATTTTAGAGCCTAAGTGTTTAGTATTATAACTATTATGCTTCCCCCCTAATTGCATAGCTTTTATTATCCCCTTTTGTCTAATTTTTATTTAGTTATTTTGTCTATCGTTATCTGATATAG